>OMOV01089324.1:0-12267 GCA_900312565.1 Beryx splendens | reverse complement strand
GGCTGAAGGAGTAGGGCTGAACGAGTAGGGCTGCAGGAGTGGGGGCAGGAGAGGGGGCTGCACCTGGAGCGGCTGTGACTGACTCTGTCCATCCATGGAGGTCAGAAGATCCCTGTCCATGCTTCCATTTCCCAGGAGAGAGGCAGTGGAGGGTGCGCAGTCTGTGCCATAACCCAGGCCTGAGTCCTCCTGCTCATCAAAGCTCTGAGCAGGACTATGGCTGAGAGCGTAGCGGGCCACATGGCTTCGCTGGCTGCTTCGGGGAGAGCTGTGGGCGTTGGGGGCAGGGTGAGGGTGGGGATGGGCCAGGGGTGGAGAGTGGTGGCTATAGTCCAGTGACATGGAGTGTTGGGCTGGTTGTCTGGCAGTGGGATAACTGCTCAGGGAGGTGTGGCGGCTGAGGATGGCATGCTCTGGCCAGGGCTGGCCCATCAGTGGTCTTGAGGTGAGAGGAAAAACAAAGGTGAAGGATCATAAAAGTATGATAAATATGCAGCCAAACTGCATCAAGTAGACATTAGTCATCAAGCCATCACGTGTAAAAATATCTTCAAAAGGGACACAGAAAGAGTTTTTACTGGATGGACCTCTACCTGTCTGTCCGCTGGAGGGTCCCACTAATGGAGGTGGAGCGTGTGGTGCTTAGCAACCTGTGACAGCTGATGGAGGAGTCTGACAAGCCATCATCTGATAGTCCAACATGACCAATCATCTCTGAGTATCCCTGGGGCTCTGCATGAGAGCAAGAGAGTAAATAAAACATAACGCCTCAAACATAATCACATCGACAATCAGGGTGGAAGATTCTGCTCCTCGTCAAGGTAGAGCTATTTTTTTATTTAATATAAATAAAAGACTAAATATGGGTATAGGAAAAATATGGGTATGGGAGAATTAAAGAGAGAAATGAACTTCAAAAAGCTAAACTAAGCAAAACGAAACTCTGTAACACCTAAGATGACATGATATGAAAAAATGGCCACAAGGTATGGAGAAATCCTCTCAGGGAAGAGCACTGGATTTTTTCCAGTAACACATCAATCAACATTGGAATTAAAATGAAAATCCCGTCTGCTGCCTCGACCTCAGCCATCGATCTGTATGAAGCAGATCACCACATTACCCCTGCCATAAACCACAGAGTCAACAAATCAGACTCAACTGCAGCTAGAAATGAAAAGCCCTCTGACATAATTATCTAAAAGCTTTTCTTTAATCAATCATAGCCCGGAGCCATTGACAGCAAGCTGCTCCCGACTTGAAAGCACATGTTTCCATATAGGTATACTGCCAGATATTCTATGGGTAACTTTTATGGGAATGAGAGGTGCAAAGCTGACAAGAACTGGTTTCTTTTTGTCCCCATTTCCCCTCTGTGTACACAGAGACACTTTCATGGAGGAAGAAAAGTGTTTTTGTGCCATGCTTCCTGACCCACGGTAACCATGGAGATGTGGCAGCAGTGAATGAAGTGATTCTTGTCTGGGTGTCTGAACCAGTGAGCACAGTAGGGGCACAGATCAACTCCGAGGCGCTGCCACTCTTACACCACTTAGACATAGATCGCTATAGAAACAGGCCAATGGGGGTTCAGATGGACATCAAGGTCAGATCTGTAATGAGATCGTCCCTCTGTATGTGGGTAACCTCTGACATCAGCACTCTAGTGCCTCTCCAGTGACCCTCAGTCACAACAGTGCTCAGAAACCATGCCAACTACAACAGAGCAAACATTATTAAGGCTCTGGGTCTCCATTCAAGGGGGGAGACAGGCAGGCTCTAAACTGATTTAATTATCTAGTAGATAGTTCTTTGATAAAGAGCGATTAAACAATGAATGCTTAAAAGTTTTGGGAAATGACATGAAAGTCCACAAATGGCAGTGCTACAAAGTGCTGTAAATACACAACTCTCCCCATCGCTGAGAACAATATCGTACCCAGGGTGTGTTCCACCGCAGAGAAACACCACAGCAAAAGCATCCACACGAAAAGAAACAAAAACTGTTTTAATCCGAAGAACATCACTATTATGTCTAAAAAAGTTTTCTTTGCGGGATGTAAACCACGCAGACATTCTCCAAAAACCAAACATGGGAAGCCGAGATTGGTTAGGAATCTCCCTGCGCAGGCATTCATGAGGCGTCTTTGTTTCCTGCCTTTCTCAAAACCACTAAAATTCCACGAACAACAATGTAAGCTCTATTAGTTAAAGCAAGGGGGACCTGAAATAACTCTATACTGATGAGATAGCGAATCCAAACATGCAGACACTGGCAAGTTGTGCTGGGCAGCCATGAAAGGAAAACTTTTAGCTCTTTGTGAGTCCCTGGCAATTAACGTCCTGATCGCTGCATGTCCTTTTTGTCACTCATTCACTATCTTTAATTGGGAGAAGAACAAAAAATAACTAGAGTGGGCGAATAGAAGAATGGAGGGAAGCTTTAGTAAGGGTTTGCACAAAGAAAACAGACCTAATTTGTGCTTTTTTCCTTCACAGAGCACTTTGTTCATTATTTGACTTCCCACAATGAGGTGCCTCAATTCCAAAGGCTCATTCAGAAAGGTCAGGCAACCCATATTTTGGGTTCACAATGGAATGACATTTCTGTATTTTCAATGTATACCGCCTATTTCAATGGAGAACAGGATTTTTTTTTTAGTGTTGTTCCATTTTCTAATGTCTATTCTGAGACCCTGCTGTTAAATTCATAATAATTAAGACTATTTTCTTCACCCTAAATGAAGAATTATATATTGCAGCTATATGATGCTCTGTTTTCTCAAAGTAGTCTATTCAGTTTGTAAATAAAGGAGATATGACCCTACCATGTTCTGTTCTGTAGCCTCCATAAGACTGCATGCTAGGAGATGGAGTTTGCCTGAGGTGAGTGAACTCCGACATATTTTTCACTGAAAAACAAACACAAATCAGGATGGGACATTTTATTAAACGTAACAAATCAAGCTAAAAAATCATGGCAGACAAAGAAACTGTACTGGCAGCACAACAAACACAGTCACAAATACATGCTAAATCATATGGACAAAGGAAATGTGTATTTACAATGACAGAGTGAAACATACTTACCATAAGGAGTAGGGGGAGAGATGGGGAAGGCAGGAGTGGGCGGAGTCATGTCACTCCCAGCCTCAACCCCGCTGTCCACGTCTGGGCCCTGCACCTTGTAGTCAACACTGTCACTTCTGTACAACATGCCATGCTGTGACAAACACACACACACACACACACACACACAAATATGGTAAAACCATGCATGTGAGCATCCACAGAGAACAGGATGTCATACATCAACAAACATGAAGTACAAGTATGAACACACCAGCATCACTGATAAAAGTGTAGCAGTGGGAAAAACCACACACACATATACACACACTCACACATTGTATTTACCTGGGGCTGTGGCACACAGGGGGAGTATGTCCGTGGGCCCCTGTACTCCTCAGTCCCAGCCCACCCTGAGCTACAGAAGCCTGGGCGATCTGTGACATCACTTCCTTGGCGACTCAGACTCAAACTCCGCATGCCGTCTCCCCGCACCTCGCTGGGCTGGACAGCTGGATACACACAGATGGACAGGAGTGACGAGCAGGTCATTCAGTGCTAACAGAGTTATAAACATCACTGATTTCAAAGAAACCAAGTCAATAACCAAGTCAAGTCAACAAAAAAAACACACAAAAAATAAAAACAGTGATTCCACTTATCAGCCAGCTCATAACAGGCGAGAGCATTCAGAAAAATAAGGGATTATCACTGCAGCAATGTTTCAATGCTACTGCATCTTCAGCCTAGTCAATGTGCAGTAGTGTTGAAATGATGGTCTGTTTACTCTGGAATAAAGGCATACATTCACCTTTGTGCTCCAGTGATCATATTCACTTTAAATAAAAAAACTACTGAGGTATAAACACGTTGATGTGAAGTGGGGTGGCTACTTTCATGGCTGCTTTCTGTACAAAGGTTGGCGGTTGATGCTTCAAGTTTGTCAATCCAGGAAGTCAAATATGTTTTTTTTTCTGCCTGGACTCATTCAAGCAGTATTTGACCCCGGAGCTGGTGCCTGCACTGCTGTTAATGTTTTGAGAGGACAGCTGAGGAATGCCAAGGGAGTTAGCTGGGGGTTGGTCAATGTTGTGACAATGCGTGGCTACTCCGGAGAGTGCTACCACTCAGCACCAGGGTGTTAATTTGAGCCCTCCCAGAGAGCACTGCCCTCTCAGCCCTGAAGAATGCTAATGGTGCAGAAGTGCTAATGCTGGGGATCATTACACACACACATTGTCTGCTGCAATGGATGGATGGCAGAACTGTTTGTGTTCGTGTTTCTGCATGCATGCATCAGAGTGATGCAAGTTTTTCCTCTTACATTATACACACCAGTCTGCAGAACTGTGTTTACATATTGTGTGTGTGTGTGCGTGTTTGTGTGTGTATGTCCTTGAGCTAGTGAGTGCATGCCTTTTGTCTGCTTGTTAGTGGGAGGCGTGAGAGGTGTGAGAAGGAGTCATGGGGACTTGAGCTCATTGTGGGGGCATGGCTCTGAATGGCTCTGAATGGCTCTGTCATTATCATGTGACAGAGACACACTCTCATTCTCTCTAATGACTCTCACTGCCATTACTTCTGTCACCCCACCTCTCTCTCTAATATAACCTCAGGAGGACATACATTTGATTTAACACTGTAAGAAACACAATTAATCAAAGCGACAACTCTGATATCAACAGGAAAAAAAGGGTTGTGGACGTATTTTCTTGGTTTCAGCTCTGAAGTTTATCATGTATGACTCAAAGAAGTAAAGGATGTAGCAATATATGCACAATGCTAAGGATGTTTTGTATGGTGTGTTAATGTTGCAGTATTTATGGACACTGGAGCTGCCCAGACTTTTCTGACATTTGCCACTGGTGCAATCTCAAAAACTTGTTACTGCCCTCTGGAACCCTTGTGGGAAAAAATATTTTGTGGATGGCCAAATTTGGCCTGTAGGTCTTATTTTAGCCGGCGCCGGTGGAGCTCATCCTCCATCTCCCTATGTTTTTCTCCTCACTCCCTCAGTTGCTGTATGTCAGCCCCAGCACTCAGATCCTTGGCACAACATAAATACACTAACCTCTCTCCTCCCCCATCTCATCCCTTTCTTCACCTGCCAAATGCACTGATGGGTGTTAAAAAGCATTCAAACCACCACAAGAGAGTCACTGATTTGAATCAGACTGGGCAAAATAAAAGAATAAAATCAAGAGTTAGACAAAATTGTGAATAAAGAGCCACCTAACTTGACGTGAAGGAATTCAAATGATATATTTGGCATCACATTGCCTAGGAGCAATGACATAAGAAAACCAGCAAGAAAGCATGATTGGTCTAATGACTTGGATATTGGATACAAACTTTGACCAGAAAGCAATACCAGCTGCCATAATAAATCTATCCAAATTTGAAATTCTCCAGACACATTTACTTTAAACAGTCATGATATGTCATCCATAAAATTTAAATAATTTAAGCAACCTCCCTATCTCATAAATCAGTTTTGATCCTTTAAATCTTAACAGCATCTAGGTACATCCAGCTGGATATAATGAATCCCACACATGATCCCTATCACCAGTGATAGCACCATATGTCGAAAACAGACAAGCTATTGCTTCGTACAGATTATCGGTAGGTTATAGCCTTCAGCGCTTGTTTCTTGGAATGGCACTCCTGTGTAGTTGATATGCACAGACAGGTACGCCTTTGGAATTGAATGGAAAACTCTTTGCCTCGGGGCACACTTGTTCCTCTCCTGGAAATTCCTTAGCCCTCCCTATTTTGTGCCCTCCGGCAAGCACAGGTACATATTGGTGTGATTCACACACAACTAACAGCCAGACGGCTTTCTCTGTATTCTCTGCTTCACTAGGCTCCAGGTAAAAAAACAAAACGGAGTGCCATTGCACCTATCAACTGACTATCAATGAGTCAACATTACCAAACTTGATAGCCTGTAACTATAGACTTTGCCAAGTTTGAGGGGGGAAAAAGCATATGGGATATGAGATGGGATAAAGATAGCCATTAAAATGACTTAATCTGTGGGGGAAAAAAACTGACAAGTGAGTTAATGTAATTTCTAATTCAGCAACTTCTGCGAAAGCTTATGGCAAGTTGCTAGAAGGAGACACACAGTTACTGAAAGGCAGTGGACATTCTTTAAATCCTTTTGCACAGTGTTTCAACATCATGGTGTGTCCTTGTGCAAGGTCTTGGTATCAGTTTGTACATGAGCAAGGTGGAAATAACTTTGGTGGATGTCTAGATACACATTATGTCGAGGTAATGTTGGGTCCAAATGCTCAATAACCCTAACAACAAAAGGAAAATTAAAAACAAGCAACCAAATATAATGATCACATGGAATTGATGAGAACTGTAATTTCCAAATCACAAAAGACTTAATCTTTTGGTTTTCCGGACAGCGTCCTTAGCGTACAGTCGGCTAATGAGCAAAATCCTTGTCCTGAAAATGCACACTGGAAAAAAATAATTTCTGAATAGTCAAAGAGAACAAATCTGGAGATCAAAAATCTATTATTTTTCCACTAGAACACAGATGAAAGTGTAATGTTGTGCAGTAAACATTACAATAAGGCGGGAAGCATAAGTGAGAGATGACTCACACTAAAGGGAAGAAAAGGTGTGTGTGTGTGTGACATAATGTTTAAAACACCTTCTAAAAACAACAGCTTTTCTATTCATTCACTGATGCAAAAGTGGCATCAGTTAGAAAATCCATAGGAAAGAGGACTGTAAAGACTTTCATTATGTAAGCGGTATATCTGTATTCCTCAGCACACAATCTCTACAGTCAAGCTGTGAGACACAGCAGTATTCAGAGAGGCTGATGACAGCTGCTCTCCTGCTCTTCATGTACCGCACTGATCCCCTAGTCAGATAGCTGTAAACAGACAAGTCTCGACGGCACTCTTTTACCTCAGAAACATGCTGAAAACATCTGAAAACCTGGCAACAACCCTGCTATTTCTGCTCCACTAACACTCGCCAGGTGGGAGAGGGAGCAAAGGTGTGCTTTGTGAAGTTAACTCTGTAGTGTGGGAGGAGAGGAGTTGATGCTGGAAGCAGTCAGAGAGGAGCAACGCACAGTATTAGAATATACCTAGCATATTGATTAATGTAGTTTTATTATGGGAAAAGTATATCTTTTACAATGTTTAGTGGGAAATCAACTTATCTGGCCTCTTGTCACTACCACTTCTACAGCCTTTTCACCACCACATTAAATAGCATTAGATCACATGAACTCACCACAAACTACACTTCCAGACAACACCACACCAAACCACACCACACCATCACCACCACACCCAGACTGTCTGACGATCTTACCTGTCTGCTGTGTGTTTTGCAGGGTGGTTGCATTGTTATCGTTGAGTCTGTGATTGATGCCGTTGGTGCATTTGGTGGCTGAGCCATTCACATGTGCCCCACCGTTCCTCTTAATGGAGCTGGAGCGGGTCGAAACCGGCACAAATGTAGGATCCAGGTCCATGATCAGCTGGTTGAGCTGGTCGATGGAGTTGTCAATGTCCACCGTCAGAGAGTTGAACTCCTCATCCCGTTTGTTGTTATTGTTATTGTTTATCGTTGGCTGTTCATTGTGAGTCACTGCTTTTCTCAGGGCTTCATTCGTGTCCCTGGTAGGAGCCTGTGGTTCAGTGGGCAAGCCTGCTTTAGGTGGGCTGCTCCCTTGCTTGTTCCCTGGGTACCTCTCTGTGTCGTTTCCATCCTCGGGCATGTAGGCGAACTGTTGTGCAGCTACCATCTGCTGCTGGCGAACCCAGGAGTGTGTGGAATAGCTTCCCTGTCTATAAACATGCTGCTTGGGCATGGAAGTGCTGCTGGGATTAGAGGAGGCCACAGAGTTGCTCTGGGGTCCCAGATAGCCCCTCGTAGCCTCAGCATAGCCTCTCCCATACTCCTCCATGTGGGCAGGGGCAGGGTGCTGGAGGTGGTGCTGGCTTTGGGGCAGCTGATGCTCATCTCCTCCAGGACTCCCAAAGCCATCTGAGAGCAGGGAGTTCTGGCTGCTCTTGTGGCAGGAGGATGACAAGGTCCCGAGGCTGTCCACACTGTGCAGATCATGACCTGTCATGACCTCATCATCCAAGATATCCGTTTCCCTCTCCCTGGGACGGGGGTCTCCGTTGATGTGCACTTGGGCAGGGACTATACGCTGGATGCCCACCCTGGGGCCTTGATCAGCCATCACCTCCAGGCAGGGGTCCTCAAGACCAAAGCCACTCAGGAGGCGCTTCAGCTGGGCCTTCTCCTGCCGGCTGGGACCCTGGTTGGGCCTGGTGGTGGTGTTGGTGTTGGTGTTGGTGGTTGTAGGTGTGGGTCTGTCTGCCCACAGAGAAGTGCTAGACAGGCCAGAGTCACTGCTGGCAGAGAGGGCGTGATCACTGTGGTCAGGACTGGAGGTGGTGGAGGTTGTGTGGGCCCCTCGGCCCAGCGTGGCCGCTCCTCCGTTGGGGCTCCTCTTGTTAGCTGCTTTGTCCTGGTTTAGGCCCTGAGAACGTGGCACTGCAAAGAGAAGAAATGCAGCGCTTCATACGGTCAGCTGGTATGGGCACGCATACACACATAGACACGCACACACAAACACCATGAACTCACGCAGACAAACACAAACAGTACAAAACCACAGACAACACTATGTTCACAGGTTATCCCACAAACAAGACTCCATCACACAGAATGAGTTACTGACAAACCTCCAGACATATAATCACACCTCCACTGACAAAGACAACAGTTTAGACATTTCACAACAGACATTTCAGATTAGACTTGCAGTAACTAGGAAATAGACACATTCACAGAGGAAACCGTGTTATGAACTGAATTGAGACATTGAGAAATACTGTATATGCTGGTGCCATCAGTACATTTCTTATACAACTGGAAAGCTAAATGTTTTCCATACATTTGTAAGCCATCTAGTTAGTCATTTTGTGATCTGAAATGCAAAAGACAACAACCAAAAACTAACATGAAGCAAAATCAACCACATAATCTAACCACTCCTACCAGTATTCTAATCCAACCTATTTCAAGCAAAGATATTACAAGTCATCTTGCCGTAACAGCCTCTATCTCTCCCCCCTGGGCCACCAGGTGAACTGGCAAGGTGGCAGCAGACAAAGGTGTTCCTCGTGCTCAGGTTATATAAGAGGTGTGGAGATCCATCTGTACGCTGCTCTGAAAGTCAGTAGGCTGTGGGTCTTCCGAGTCTGACCTCTGCATTCCTCACCCTGCTGTGATTAAGCCACCCTGCTCCCTCCACCTGCCCCTTGACCCCCAACATATGTCCAAACAACCTCCTTAATCCTCCAAAGCAAAGTAAAAATCGCAAAGGTCAGGCATTTGCAAGGCAGTCAAATCCATCACCGCTCCAAAGACTTCAAAAACCTCGAAAACAAGTTCTACTTTGCGAGACTTACACAAAACAAGGGCTCAGTATAAATTCAAAGTGCATGCGAAGAGTGTTGCCAAGTAAGTAATGCTGTTTGACTGTCACTCTCCCTCTAGCTCAACAAAGAGCTGGAACATGATTCCTATGCTTCTCCCTCAGTCTACCGCCTTGCCTTTCAGTCAAACCATGACTGGAGGATCTGAATACCAGACACGCATGATAAAAGCTCCCCTCCTCCTCTCCAAAAGCTCCTGTGTTGGTTGCCCCCCGCTCACACAAACACACGACTGACTGGTGGAACTCACATAAAGCCTCGTACCGCCTTGGCTCAGGCCTCCAAGTGTGGCCCATGCAGGTCAGATCCACCGGGAGTACTCCAGCAATTCCTCCTTACAACATTCCTCCTGGCAAGGTGCTAACACTCTTAAGACAGATGTCTTCCCTTCTCCATGTCCCTCCCTCTCTCCCTCCCTCTCTCTCTCTCACTCATGTCCCTGTCATCCTCCTGCCCCTCTCCTTTCTCTCCCCTCCCCCTCAAGGCCCCCGTCTGTCTCCTTGATGAAAAAATGCAGTCAGCCACAGCTCTTACCTTTCCCTTCACTGCCAGGTAAGTGCACAAGGCAATCCCCGTCTCCAGCAAAGCAAAAGTTGAGGAGAAGGGGCCATGCAGACACACAAGGAAGCACATGGCTTTTAACCAGGAGATAATGGTCAGGGTCAAATCAAGCCAACAGGGTTCGAATGAGTTGTTCTCCCTCAATGCTGAGAAGGTGAGAGTGTTTGCACTCCACACAAGGGGGGACCTTGAGTTCTCCAAATAAGGGCAGAGGAATGTAAACAAGTGGGGCGGGGCTTAGGAGTGGAGGCGGGTCGGGGAGAAGCTGTAACCCGACCTCTTGCCCTGCATCAGGGGACTGCCCCACCAGGGAGAGAGGGGAAAAAAGAGGGAAAGAAAGAGAGAGAGGGTGGCTGAGAGAGGATCAGAGGATGAAAACAACATTCCTGCAGCTCCAGACTCTTTCACACTGTAAAAAGACACTTTTTAATTAGAGCAATCCTGCCTTCTACTTGGAGCTCTGGGCAATTTTTATGAAAAGCGGCGGCCAGGTTGTTTTTCTCTCGCTCTTGTGTGTCATGAAATTACATGCCTGCCATCCTCGTGTACAATACCAGCATGAAGCAGATGTGCCCTAAACTCAATTATGGGGTTCAACAATTGTTTCAAAAACTGTTTTGCCTATCGAAGCCCATGAATGGTTAACCGAGCATGTTTTCATCCAGCGAACTTGACAAAGTCAGTCATATAAAAGGTCCCATTTATATTTAGCCTTCATCAAACATCTTTTGGTTGTTGTGGTATGGTCAATCCCAGAATAATCTCCAGAATAACAGTGCAGAAAGTGACACAATCTGAGCCGCTATTGTAGCACAGGAGGAGGTCTGGTTATGTTTGACTGTGCAATTACCCTGCCGTTTCCATCCCATCTCAGTCACTACTATCCCAACACCTCTCATATGCCAGACCCATGAGTCAGAAGCTTAATGATGATCATCATCCTCATTTTCCCTCAGCCCTGGCTTCCATGTGTGCTTCCGCTGTGCAGCAGTCAGCCCTCTGGGAGACATTCCCTAATAATCCAACACGCAATTTGTACATGGGGTTTGCTATGATTCACTGGAAGCACAGAGAGGAAATCACTATCAAGGGAAAGCTGCTATGGGACGGGTAAACAATCAATAAATATGAATGAACAGACTCTAGGGAGACTACTCAATGAGATTTAAGACATTACATATTTTTTTTAGATGAGCAAGAACCATTGCACATTTCTCATTTCATCACTTTTCATCAACCGTTCATCGTTTCTACTGTAAGCTGTAAGCTAAACAAAGGCAATGAGCTGGTTCTAACAGTAAACACGAAACACAGCCTTTCCCAAAGACCAGTGTTCCCAAATTCAACCCCTTAATTCACACATGGGGATAAACACACAGTTGGATTGGGGATTTGCGGAAAGGCCATTGAAGTAAATGAGGTTTTCTTTTCACAACCTTAGCACTGCAGTGGCAAGCGTTTTTTTAGACTTCCTCCTTCTGACCAGCCTCTGAGTGACAGCTTCTCAGAGGGAAACTGGGGCTGCCAGAGGACTGGTAAGTAGATGCAGAATTCCAACTGAGCTCCCTGTCTTCCCTCTCAGATCTAGTGTTTACATGAGAAAACAAGGCTGTAAATATCCCACATGAATGCCTTGGAATTAAGGCAAAAGAAAAAAATTCGCCTTTTTCTTGATGTCTTCGTTTTCCTTTGATGAATTCTTAATTTTAAGTGTTTGCTCTTTCATTACATGCCCAGAGATGTGCATAAAAATCTATATTGATGTGTTGGGGTATTTTAAATGAAAAAAAATTGCTCATTTTTGTTATGAGTTAGCTGAAGTTAGCTTATAAAAACACTCACTGAAGACTGGGAATGGGTGGATCTATGTTTTAATGCCACCACCACGTCGCTCTATTCTGGGAGGTTGTTGTGAATTCTGTGGTTGAGTGGAGAGATTTGGGAGAGCAACAACCGCAGCTAGCATTGGGACGCCCCGACAGGGTGGCTCTGAGTGTGTGTGTGTGTGTGTGTGTGTGTGTGTGTGTGTGTGTGTGTGTGTGTGTGTGTGTGTGTGTGTGTGTGTGTGTGTGTTTCCAATACTGATGGCTTGAAAGAATACGACTGAGAGAGAAAAGGAGAGAAAGAAAAGAGCTAGATGGAT
>OMOV01089322.1:0-11488 GCA_900312565.1 Beryx splendens | reverse complement strand
GATAGTTGGCAGGTATCTGAAATGACGAGCTGATAAGTTGGGCCTAGTTCTGTGGCGGGTGCATCATGGGACATTGCACTAATTGAATATTGTAGCATAGTATTTATAATGCAGTCATATTTATTTGATTACTGTAATGGGTCTAGTGGTGGTATTAACAAACTTAGCAAGGGGATATAATGCACTCAAGGCTTTTTATGCATTGTGGATAATGGTTAATGAAATGCTGCAGTAAATCCATGCCAGTTTATTAAACCTTTAGCTTATCACAGTGATTAAATGTGAGAGTAGCTCAACTAAATTAGAGAGCAACTGATAGTAGTTGCACAAGTCCCAAGCAGGGGAAACCAAGTGACCCAAGCAGGACAGTCCCACCCACACCCACAGACGGGAACCAGACCCATGATCAGTGTAGAGTTTCTGTATTCCTTTTAAAAGGAAAAAAAAATCAGCCCAAATTCAACCATAGAAGTCTATATGTCATCATTTTGTTTGTTTGTGGAATCAAATATCGTAAAAGAAATGTGTTGCAGCAGTTTGCACAGAGGCTTCTGTGAGTATTCAAATACATTTAGTTAATAAATACATTTAGTTCAGTTATCTGAAGTGCACAGCAAGTCAAGCATTAAGTACACCCATACTACCTTCACCTCCTTTGAGCTTTGCTTGATAGCTTTATTCTGCTTTACAATAACAATAAAACCACATTTAGCTCTAAATCCATTCAGAGTCACGCAACCGAAAGATTAACATGTGTGTATCACAAGTTTCAATCTGAGTCGTGCCCGTTGAGATATGCACGACCTCCATATTGCTGGGGTATGATCCTCTGGATAGGATTGGACATGCTCTGGTAAGGTTTTGTTTTTATTAATGGGAAACAAAATATAATAGGGGACCATCTGGCCGTGTTGACCGGCCCCTTAATTACAAGTTGCACCTTGTGTTTGCAGGGTGTGATAAACAGGTAAATGGCCAGCTTGGTCATTTTTAGGCACCTTGTTTTTCTGTCAGTTGCAGGATTTTGAATGGATTTTAGCCTGAATGTGAATTTTGGAATTTTGCAAGACAGATTCGTTACTGTTTGGCTTGATTTTTTTCAAGTTGTCATTTTAACTTTGCAAACATGCATACATGTATGATGCCTGTTAATGCTTTTACACTTATTTCACAGGTGTGTCTAGGGATCATGCTAAATTGTCAATGTTCTGTTTTGACATAACCAATCCTTCTTCCCTCCATTCCTACTACTACCTTGACGACACGTTTTTTGAAGATGAGAAAAAGTGGAACTCGTCCGCGAGAATCGTTGTTAGTCAGCGAGGGTATGCACTGCGCACAATGCAGTTGCTCTTAGACACACAGTACCAGGGATTTTAGATAGACAGTCAAGTAGCCTTCCGCGCATGGAGATTTTTTTTTTTGTGTTTTATGCTTTTTCCTCCCTATTTTCTTTTTATATTCGGATCAAATCGAATCCCAAAACCGAATTTGTGTGTATACAGACACACCAGGGGGGTGAAGTGGAGCGCATTTTCACAGAAGAGACCCTTCTCAGTAATTATTTGTTATTAAACTGGCAGAAGAAAAGGTAACTTTAGTCCACTCAATGATAAAATTGATCTTTTGAAATGTGAAATTATGATTATATGAATGTTTAATTTCATAATCTGTCTCCCTGTTGTGTTTTTGCTTTGTTCCTGGTAAGTTAACCTCAGGCTTCCTGATGTTTTCAGTAACCAGCTATGATCACAAAGACAAAACATGCATACACTGAAGGACCTAACATTACCACAAGGACTAGGCAATATGAAGTGCAGAAAGCAACACCATCTTCACTTGATAGTCACCTGGATAGATATGTTCATTTTCATTGATGGATAGGCATTTTTAATCTCTCCCCAGAAAAGAATAAAACACCTGAATGTAAAAAAAGATACAGTATTAACTGAATGTTTTTGTTAAAAATGCTGTGTTCTTCTTACTGTTGTTTTTATTACACCACAGATGCAACATAGATGTAATATACATTTGTTCTCTAACCTTTACATCCCGTTCATCCCAACCCCCTACATCTCCCTACACTTTTTTTTGGACCCTAACTCTGGACACAGGTTCAGGTCCAAGTACCACCCAGATGAGGCGAACCGACTTAAGGCCGAGGCCCAAAGTGCCCTGCAGAACCGTCTGAACGTCTACTTGTTCCTGATGGAGAACAGCTGGTTTGATAGCGTCTCCTTGGACATTGAACATACCCAAGCCATCATCAAGGTCCTGGATGCAGGTGATGCCTCACAGCAGGATACTTGTTTTGCTTAGTAATATAATACTCAAAATTTCCTCTGCTGTGGTGATACTCTTTTTTCCTACTCTCTATTTTGACCATTTTAAATTATACACCATGAGTATATAATTTAAGAGGATAGAGTTGTAGCCCATTTGCTTCTGTCTACGTCTAGTTTGCATTTCCCTCAATCATTTCACAATACTTGCCGTATATAATTAGATTTTTTAAAACATGTCTCGTTGTTTTGAGCACAAACTTTACGGTGTCAAACCTGGCATGAAATTAATTGTTGTCCCGGTTATCAAAGACATCCTAAATAAGAAGACATGGATGTTACAGTACAGTTTGTAAAGTAAGGGATTTTAAGGATTCTTTCGTGGTGGAAACTTTCATTTCTTCCCGTGGGTGTCAGGTGGTTGACAGAAAGCAACGTAACGCACGCACTGATATGAAAACGCTTGACTCAGGCAAACTGAAATGATGATAAAACAGAAACTTGGACAAAACCAAATTACGGCTTCATGTTATACTGTGATGGATTATCTATCTTGGGTTCATCATTTTCAAGTTTGTGGAAGCTTTTTTCTTTCTCCCCTTTCTGAGGGGAGGGAAACGAGCCCTGATATCTCCAACTAAACTGACTGTGTGCGGAAGGCGTCAGGAATAATGTAAAGAGGGGCAAACTAGATGATTGACACAAATTGAAAAACAAAACAGCATTATCCTTTAAGATAAACCCCTCAAATGCTTCATTGTCTAACTATCAACTATGGACCTGTGTGCCATTCTAATGCGTAGTGGGCAGCAAATGTAGAATGAATATTGGGTAGCCCTTAAAGGAAAACCCCCCCCTGTAATTATCAGTCATAGCCTAAACCATATACCCTCTTGCTCGCTTTCAGCTGTGATAAAGATGGAAGGAGGGACAGATCATGATCTTCGTATCTTGGACATGCCATCTGAGGAGGAAGAAGAACGCGAGAAGTCATTAGCTGTTTCAGGAGGAACCGAACCTCCCAAGAGAGAAGATCTCAAAATCGGGGATGGTGACCGCAAACCTCCAGCGGAGAAAGACAAGAATGAGAAGGTATGCCGTGTCTTTCTTGTTATATCCAAGAGACAGTCAACATTTCATTGTGTTGCGTTGATGACGGTGAGCTGTCCCACAGGAGGAGAGCAGTTCTTCCAGCACAGAAAGGGGCGCAGCAAGAGCAGCAGAAGGGGAAACGGAGAAAGAGGAGACCGAGAAAGAGGCTGCCAAAGAAGAGATGCCTGAACCCAAGAAGGTTAGTGTCATGTCTCCTAGTGGTCTTCTTTACTAACAAGAGGCAGAAATGAACCACATAGCCCTCACTGTTCGTTTTATTCTCATTTACCAGCTGAGGAGGAAGAGGAAGCACAGCGGAGACAGTGAAGATGAAGCCTCTGCCTCGGAGAGTGACTCTGACTCTGATTCGGACTCCAACTCCAACTCTTCTGACAAACCCGCCAAGAAGGAAGAGATGGAAGACAAGGATGAGGAGGAAGAGGACGGGGAAGGTGAGAAATGCCAAAGCAGTGATGGAATTCATAGGAGGAAGTCTTATTTTTATTTTCAGAAAGATAGTATAACACAGATGTGTAAGTTGTCAACATTTATTTGACTTGTTCCCATCAAACTGGTTTCTCCCAGCTATTGACAAAGAGATTAAAGAGGATAACCCAAAGGAGGAAGTTGAAGAGGATAAGAAAGAAGAGAAGAAGCCCAAAGATGACGCTCCCAGACCGCGGCCTCTCCACAGGACCTGCTCGCTGTTCATGAGGAGCATCGCTCCCACCATTTCCAAGGCTGAGATTGTTGCTGTGAGTTGGACACAGGAAGCGGTGTTCAGAGAGTATTAGAATTGTCTCTGCGGACGCTGGAGAGCTCATTTGTTTTTCTCTCTCTCAGCTGTGTCGGCGATATCCTGGCTTCTTGCGTGTTTGCTTATCTGACCCCCACCCAGAGCGCAGGTTGGCCCCTCTACTAAAAACTCCTTTTCTTTTCTTTATTCCACTTTCCTAGCGTGAAAACGATTTCATACATTTTGTGGGATTGAATCAACGTCAGTTACAAGTTGTGGAGAAGTAAAGAATTAGGAATTACACATGTTTTACACAAAGTTTAAATGAACCTTGTGCTGTGCAGGTTTTTCAGACGCTGCTGGGTGACGTTTGACCGCAGTATCAACATCAAGGAGGTCTGCTGGAACCTACAGAACATTCGAGTAAGTGTGTCAACCTCAGCAAGCTTTCACAGATGCAACAATTCATGCATATCAGACAGTTTGTGTGACTGGGCTCATTGGCAAATCATGACACTGCAGCCTAGATGTCCTTTTTAATTTATGTGGTGAGTTAATGAGCTTTTTTTTGTTTTGTTTTGTGGACCACTGAGTCTCTTTGTGTGGCTTTCCCATGGAAGTTCACCTCAAATGAGAGAACCTGTTAACATTGCTGCATCATTCTGTTGCAGATGCATTGTGTTTCGATGAAGGTCTTGCATGAGTTGGATTTTTCTATTCCATTGATAATGTATGCATTAACTTTGACTAATGCTGTTTTGTCCCTTTTTAATTGCCTCAATATGTTTGAGTCTAAGGAGCCTTGCTTAGAGGTCTCCACCCAGTTTGCAGAAACAAATGCATTACAGATCCCAGCATCAAAAATTCCCTATGGGTCTAATAATGGTCTATTCTTTTCTCTGCCCTTTGCAGCTGCGAGACTGTGAACTGGCACCAGGGGTGAACAGGGACCTGGCCCGCAGGGTGCGTAACGTTAACGGCATCACTCAGCACAAGCAGGTGCTCCGCAATGACATCAAGCTGGCTGCCAAGCTCATCCACGCCTTGGACGAGAAAGGGGACCTGTGGAGCCACAAGTCCCAGGAAGAGGGGCAGAGCACTGAGGTGCAGTATTGTTTCTCAAGTACATACATTTGCGCGCATAATCTTGAGTTATTCACTTACATGTGGTTTGCTTTATTCAAAAGTTGCCAGCTCAGAACCCCATCCTGAAGAATATCACTGATTACCTGATAGAGGAGGTGAGCGCCGAGGAGGAGGAGCTCCTGGGCAGTGTGGGCGGGGTGGATCCTGAGGAGGGCACCAAGGAAGGAAACCCCACGGAGACCACCGTGGAGAGGGATGACAAGCTAGTCAAGGTTTGCTCGTTAGCACAGTTACGACCTTGGACAAATGCATACAGTAATTGAGAAAACGATTCCCCATCTGAACAATTACAGTTACATTTCAGCCAACAGTTTATGCTTTGCGCTTTATTTTGAAAGTGTGATATGATTTCATTATGTGGACACACTAATGTGTTTTAGTATCGATGTGTTACGTTGGTCACTTGGATGGCTGGAGTAGCAGCTGGCCCATGGTGACGGAGGAGTTGATCAATGAAAAGTAGACATTTAGTCTTTTTTACTCTGTGCCTTGCTCCAGGTTTTGGACCGTCTGGTTTTGTATCTGCGCGTCGTCCATTCCATTGACTACTATAACACCTGTGAATACCCCAGTGAGGACGAAATGCCCAATCGCTGCGGCATGATCCATGTACGTGGGCCCATCCCACCCAACCGCATCACACAGGGAGAAGGTCGGTGTGTTTCTATTGTCTGTGTTGTACGATGAGGACACGGCTGCACTGGGAAGAAAGTACACGCAACCCTTAACTTCGAGGGTTTGGAGTGGCCGGGTTAAGTATATAATAAAACCTCTTTCTTGTGCACACAGTGCTACAGTGGCAGAAGATGATGGAGGAGAAACTGAGTCCCTTGTTCAGTTTGAAAGAGATACTGTCTGAAGAAGAGGCAGGCAAGATGGGCCGCAAGGATCCCGAGCAAGAGGTGGAGAAGTTTGTGTCTGCCAACACCCAAGAGCTGGGAAAGGACAAGTGGCTCTGCCCCCTCAGTGGCAAGAAATTCAAGGTGAGCCCGTGTGAAGCCAAGTGTGAGGGTCTGTGCAACACATTAGGATACAGTGATGTGATTTTAGACATTAGACGTAGTTATATCCATCTATCACTGCATGCAACCGGTCATTCAGTATTTTGTTGCTTATTCCTTTATATGCTGCTAAGATATTACACATTTGAAATGAATTTCCAGGGCCCAGAGTTTGTGCGCAAACACATCTTGAACAAACATGGGGACAAAATTGAGGAAGTGAAAAAGGAGGTGTCATTCTTCAACAATTTCCTCATGGATGCCAAGAGACCGTCCCTGCCAGAGATGAAACTACCCCCCCTACCAGGCCCAGGACAAGGTGGACACAACTTCTCTACCTAATTTTTAGATGTCGGAAACAAAGGATTTCTGTTCTTAAATGACGATTGGCTCAGGAAATGAGTCGAAAGCTTAGAACTATGGTGATGCTGGTGCTTGAATAATGAATTTAGTCTTTTGCCCACAAAGATCTGAGCTCACGGTCTTCCTTTCTGTTTCTCCTTCTCTAGGTGTGCTTTCTCCCAATATGCCATTTCCCCCTCAAGCTCCCCAGGGACCCATGGGCTTCGGCCAGCCTCGTCCGCCAGTGATGGGCTATGGAGGTACGGCTTTGTGCCAACTGTGTTCTGCATTACATCTTCCTCTTTTCCCCCCCACATGGACAATAGGAATACATTCTGTCCGTCAGACTACCAACATTTATTTCCCCCCCACCAGGTGGACCTCCTTACCCACCCAACCAGTATGGAGGAGGCCGAGGTAACTATGACAACTTCCGGGGACAAGGTGGCTACCTGGGGAAGCCACGCAACAACAGGTGAGCCCATTGTACGTGTGATCTTAATTGGGCTTTTATCCCTATATTCTGCCATTGGATCATTTTGAACCGCAGGGGGATTCACGGTCATTTATAAACTTCTTTCTCTGGTCTGTGCTTTGTCTCTGCACCTTCTACCATCTCAGGATGACACGGGGAGATCCGCGCAACATCATTGAGTATCGTGACCTGGACGCACCAGACGACATTGACTTCTTTTAGAAGATTCATTTGATCCTTTCAGTATTTTAGTCAACATAATTTTCTGGTGTCATGTCCTGTTTGTCTTCTGTAGTGATTGGCTTATCAGTTATTCTTGAGTATCATATTTTGCAATTATTGTGCAACTAGAGCAAGTTCTGCTGTAACCGATTCTTCAAAATAAAATTGCCTTCTAATTACAATAATACACGTTTCATTTTTTTATCATAAGAGAAAAAAATGACTTGTGTGGGGGAATTAATGTAAAGGTAGCGCGGCTTTGAGTTTTGTGATACCACAACGTGTGTGTTCTGCCATTCATAAATGAAGTATTACTACTGATCATATCTGAGTGGAGCACTTGCACTTGGAGTGTGGCTTCACAAAGTTGTCATAATTTACAAGGTGGGCTGATTTTGCTTTTGCAGAATCATTTCTGTGAATGACTGACAGTCACACATATGCATCGTTTTAGAAAACCAGTTGCCTAACTCTTAGATCAGTGCAACTCATGACAAAACAAGAATCATCATAAATATTTTGAAATTTTGCTTTGTGTTTGCAATGTCTTCACCGAATTTGCCTTTTCTCACAGAACCAAGAATCTGTCCCCTTTTTGCAAATCAAGACTCCACTCATTCTGACCGGTGGGAAGGATTTCCAATGAGTATTTGAAGCTGAGAACAGTCTATTTGTCTTTTAAAGATGCCAAAGCACTTCCTCTCAAAGATGAGTTTATCTGAAGACACTATTGCATATAGAATACATTTTCCCCTTGTAGGGCTACGTGAACCGCTTGATGTGATAGAAAGCTGAGGAGAGTATGCAAATGATACGGACAAGCAACCAGTCAGACTTTAAGGGCAGAATGTCCTGATGAAGGGAGATCATCTGCTCTTCTACACATTCAGTCCCCAGGACCCACATCTCCTATGAGAAAGGCACTGGTGAAATCACCTGGTCTAATCTTCTGTTGGACTGGAAACCTGCAGAGACTCTGCCCTCCATGGCACATGGTTTGAGACCCCTGTGCTAAAGGGAAGTGAACCGCCACAGATTGACTGGTGAGGAGTGGACGCCCTCTATTGGGTAAACAGTTGAATTGCATATGTTGTCTGGTGCCATTTCGTTGGGCACAGCTGCCAGCTAGAAAACTGCATTAAGTTACACAAATCAAAGCTAATCAAGTTAAAGCACCTTGTTAGGAAATAGCTCCTGTGAAAGTACCCCAGGGTCTATCCGACATGAGAAGAGGTAGTTATAGAAATGCACTCAAGTATAATCAAAAATAACATATTTGTTAAGACCCCAAAATTTCAACAAAAATTTGAGTGGGACTGAACTTTTCAATTCTTCCAGAAAATGGTTTTGGCAAAACTGCTGGAATCCTTAGAGGCACGGCAGGTTTATTTTGGGAGTTCATCACGTTTTAATCAAGCTCAATTTAAGGAAACCAACCTTTCCATTACTGTTACAGCCCATCATAATTCTAACTTTAATCCACTGTAGACGTATTCATGTTTAGCTGTCAGTATCGAAGCTCAGACATCAAGTGAATAAGGGTGAATCCTCAGTCTCTTTGTAAACCAAGCTAGTAGCCAGAAACTGGATGAATTCCTCATACATTGTGAGTGGGATGAGCTATAAAAGTCTCAAGCTTTGATTTAACTGAGAGTATATGTGCACGTCGCTTGTTGGCCCTTTTCTCATAGCTAACAGCATTGCTTCCTGGTTCTGCTGCTGACCCACATCCTCTGAGTTGCTAGTCTGAAGTAACGCATCAATCCCTTGTTTCTGCAGGTTGGATAACAAACTAGAGGTAAACACTGTGGCACGGGCTTGATCTCATTATTGTTTTGATCTGAAACACACATTTCATGAAAGTACACCAAGAAAAAACTATTTTATTCCACTGTCCCAACACTTTTACCACTAACTGTAAGAAAAAGTAATATAGAAACCCTGTTTTGACATGTGCATGTTCATTTATTATGCGAGACAAGTGATTTTCTGTTTTAGTTTTTATCACAGGTATGCAGTTTTGTGTGAACACTTGAAATATGTTTTGTCATACTGTGCACATAGTCAACATTACATAGTCTGCATCACATAGCCTACAATAGCATACCACAACATTGCTACATTTCACTGTTTTGCAAACAACATTCCCAAATCTTGGGCTGCACAACTAAATAATTATTTAAGCCACATATTCATGTTAGACATTTTCAAATGCAGACAGAAGTTATGAACCAATAAGAGACCTGATGGATCTGTATATTTAAGAGCAAACCCGTCACCACATCAGGTCCAGACTGTAAGCGCTCATTCAAGTAGTCCCACTGATGGCAGCATGGCAAATCAAGTAATTTACAATGTTCATATGGGAGTGAAAGGTCTAAATGATCCGAAGCTCATGGCTTTCGGAGAGTCCACAGCTGATCTTGTGCTCATGGAATAACTTAGACAGGGCCTCCATGTAAAGGCCGTGGTAGTGGTCCACCTCCTCCTCAGTAGGTAACACACGCTTTGGCACAGAGATGGGACTTCCCACTGGGAGAAGAGGGATATTACAAAAAAAAATTTGTTGGGCACAGGGAGCTAAATTAGGCCTGTCTACGGAATAATAAAGTACTCACCAACAGTAGTGATGGGAGACCTGTAGGGCAGCCATCCCAAGCGCTCGCCAACAAACAGACAGGGGGCGAAACCCATGATCTTTTTGAACAGGTCCTGTAACTTCCGCCATATGCTGCCCTCTGAGAAAATCACCTGGCGGAACAGGTCATTCTCCCCAAATGAGTAAACGGGCACCAGGTCGGCCCTGAGGAGGATCAGAGGTTACATGATTGTGTCCACTACTGCTCTGCTTGCTAGATGTCATGACGTTTGATTTGTGTTATCTCTCTTGTGTTTCTGAGTGCGTTCTCACCCAAACTCAAGGGCCACCCTGACAAATCCCTTCCTCTGCCTCATGACCACAGTGTTGAATCCGGGGGACGACGCCAGAGACTCGGCCGCGCCCCCTATCACTATCCCCACTGCATTTCCTTTGCCATTTTTTGAAAGGAGGTGCCCAAGACTGGGCTTGCTGACCGGATAGATGCCTAGTCAGAGAAACAGAAGAGAGTTAGAAGGTGGCAGGTGGCACCCTGAGAGCTTCACCTGGGGCAAGTACGGGTTTTTGTAGTCATGCCTTGGTGGTTTGTGACTGGGCATAGGTCTTGCTAGAGGTTGCCATTATGCTTGTCCTTTTGCACCACTCTGATTCTTTATCAATTGTTTTTTACCAAGCCCATAGTACCAAGTCCCTTTTATTGTACTCTGTCCAGGCTGTAAACAAACGCCTTCCTCTGTCAGAGATAAAGAAGAAAGGTCCATAAACTGAAAGTTCATTAATAACCTCTAGTGGATTGCAGGAGCTACACAAGGCAGGGAGACTTTACAATGCATGCTAACATGTGCCTGAAGGAAGAGGTACGTTGATATGGATTGTAATAGGTTGGACTTAAATTATTTAGTAATGCAAATGAATACTCTTCTTATCATATTGGTTTTATTAATGCAATCTAAATCTCTGTTCCTAAGTATAGGAATTCAAGTGTTTTAGTTTGGTGTGGTGACAAATTATTTTTTAAGTGTAACTTATTTAATTGAGGTGAAATGTGCAAAGTAAGTTTGTATCCAGTGCTCCAGGTTGCTCTGTTTTAAAGGGTGCAGTGGATCTACAGTAAAGTTGACTGATCAAAAGTAGCTATTCATTTTGGTCTAATCTAATTTCAATCTAAAAAACTGATAATGCATTTCCGGAATCATTACTGTTATCACTATCCCAATAAAAGTTCCAGTGTTAGATATGTTTGATTGTGGGTCAGGACGGCTCTTTAATCAGTTCTCAGCTGCCATAAACCGCTGATCACACAGAGGTGGAATAGTCCAGTCCTTTGAACTTGTTGTAGATACCTGCGCTCATGATGTACTCCCTGAGGAGTGGGATCCTGAAGAGGCCAGCCAGTACAACCAGGGAGGAGTGCACCCCGGGAAACGCCTCAGCGAAGCCACCGCATTTTGTGCTGAAACAGCTGAAGGCTCCGGCACTCATGATGCCATGCGGGTGACAGCCCAAGATGTAGTTCTTGTTTGGATTCAGCTCCGCTGTCTTCACCAGCTGAGCAAGAAGATTGAGATAAGGGGGAGGGGGAGATCGGAAGAG
>OMOV01089321.1:0-10003 GCA_900312565.1 Beryx splendens | reverse complement strand
GATACATCTGCATGAAGTAATAGTTTGGTGTCACAAAAATTATACTCGCAATTTAGTCCATAAACTGAGAGTTACTTGTACTTCTATGAAATACTAGACTGGAATAAATTAGCATTTGAAGCAACAGGGTGGCCAAGCGGTTAGAGCAGCCTGATCTCCTGACATTTCATGAAATGAGCAAGATGTCTTCAAATGCAAATATGTGGCCCGTGTGCGAAAAGTGAGAGAAATTTCCACCACAACATGGTTTACCTGAAGGAGACACGACTGGAAACAATCAGCAGTCTCACATCTGGAGGGGTGTAAAAAATGTACCTCCAACTCTGACGACCTGGCTTCAGCTTCCAGAAAACTTCTACTGCGAGTGAAGTTAGAATTTTTAGCTAAACTATTTCTTATTTAACCATGACCAGAGCCTTTCCCTAACCTTAACCAAATTGTTATAGTCGCCTAAACCCAATCGTAAACCTAGCTTTAAATAAAGTTCTACGAAGGTGTTATTAGTCAGTATATGTGCTGCTGGGAAACATATTCCCATACGTTTGTTTAACCTTTAGGCAACTAAACGGATTCTGGTGTGCGCTGGCTGACAACAGTCTTTTATAATGTTTGATTTGTCTTGAGTTTGTTTGATTGCATTTGCATGTCAGTCCTGGATCTGAGAACTCGTTTGAAGAGACATGCAGAAATATAATGAGACTGAACATAAGGATACGGGGCTTTAACCACGTCGAGAGAGTTATCAGTATTCTCCACAGCACGCTGAAATAAAGACAGCCTGAAAAGGCCTCAATATCTCCAGAGTGTTAACAGTGTATTTTAAAGAGACCCACAGATGGTTCGACTAGTTCAATATGTGTTTGGAGACAGAACGAGAACAAAGATAAATATAGATTTTTCAGAACTGGTCTTAGTTCTGAGAAATATAGATTTCTCAGATCTAGATTTCCCAGAACTGGTGAATTTTATCTTTCAGTTGCCTCTGAAGCTTGTTGGGTGGTAACGGATAAAACTCCGATATATTTCATATGGAAAAGTCAGTAAACTTTCATGTTGCTCACCAACAGTCATAATCCGGTCAGCATATAACCTGAGTCTTCCAAACACTTTCAGTCGGAAACAAGCTCGTTAGCTTAACTGTTATCTTTGACAGTGTTTTTCTCAATCGATTGATCGATCCAGTCGTTGCCTAAATTAACAAGTGGTCGTACTGCTTTTCGCTTTCCACAGCAACTCTCTTGAGGCTTCCTGGAATCTGAGCAGATAATGGAAAATCAAGGAGCCGACAAGCTCTCTCTTCCCGTTTCATTTGTTAATGGCTTCCCCACTTCAGGACGCTCGTGCTAATAGCACCGCTAATGACAGCAGGCTTGTTATCTCCTCTGTACCTTTTAGCATAACTCCAGGAGCTCCTCTCCTGCTGGGGCAGCTTCACTAAATGATGAGCAACAATCCTCTTTTCTTTCTCAAGGGATAATGTGTTACTATTATCACTTGAACCTTGTAGATTATCTTTAATGATGTCTGAAGGATTTGGCTGATGGGAGAATGTTGTAATGCCGGCAAAACCTGCCCTGCTGGACCACGTTTAACACAAACAGCGGTTCAAAGGGGAGCTGAAAAAGCCACAGCTAAAAATATCACATCCAGCACAGATTGAAGTTTCTGGAGGCTGTTTTCTTTCCTATTCCTACACACACTTTCACAGGAGAGGGAAAGGTATTGCAGGTTTTAATCCCGCTCAAGCAAGGCCTTTCATTCTGACCCGAGACTCAGATTCAAATCAAGCAAAGAAAGTAAATACGGTAGGCAAGGTGTGTGGAGTTCATAAATGAATAAGCTAACACATCCATCTCTGCAGGACTGATGGGTTGTGACCAAACATGGCCCCGAAAATATCTCCCCCACCCAGATTCTGCCAAAAACAGACTGTTCACTAATCCTCCTCTACACTGAATAACCCGTTTTTAATGAACTCGTTGCATTAGTGCCATAATGCCATGCAGATGGTCCGGTCGGGTTATGGGTTTGTTGGCAATCAGAGCAACCTCTTAAGTGGCATCCGAGTTTGGTGACTAAAGGCTCAATTATGCTCCACGTTAAATACGGATACGGACGGAGCCTTCTGTCCGTACTCTGCGTTCATTTGATCCGGACAAAACTGAGCAGTACCACCGGAAATCATGTGGGTAGTGTAGCCAATAGTTCACTAGCTCAAGCGAGACCAGCGAGACACGACGAAGACATTTTAAAAATTGCTCTCATCGTTAATATAAGGGGAAAGAATTCTCCGTCCACATGTCGTGATGTGGGTCTCACAGACCATCGCAGACAACGCTGCCTCTGCCTCTGCCTCTTTCTTAACAGGTACATTATAACGACCTCCTCCACCGTCGCCATGTTTGTTGTTGTCAGAAAGACTCTCTACTGCCCTCTAGTGGATGTATTGCTTAATCCATGCCAACGTAAAGGACGCACGGAAGTATGTGGGCAGCGAAGGTTACATTGCTTGAAATGGACGTATTTATTTCCGTACCTAAAGGGAGCATCAATGAGCCTTAACGCACACTTCACAGACAAAAAGACAACGCTTTGCTGAAACGAAAGTGACCCCTCTCTCCCTGCAGAGCTTCATACAGTCATTTCTCAGAGGCAGATCTGCTCTGGAGGCAGAAATAACCTCTTTGGTTGAGTTAAAGCTCAATGGGTGGAGCAAAAAAACCCCAAAAAACAAGTTATTTAGATCACAAGTTAGGTTAGCTAGCAAGGGAACATCATTGTCTTAATGGTAAACTTAGCTTCAGGCTAAGTTGCCTTTTGTTAGACTACAAAGCAAAAAAGCAAGGGGTAAGAGAGAGAATATTATTATGGAGCCTCGCGCTCTTGCCACTAACTGAGAAAACACAGTCTGCCATACGGAGTTTTCCAGGTTAGCAGCAGTTTGCCTCACTGACCTCCAAGTTCAGACCGCCATACTAGCCTGTCGCTATCTGGTAGGCTAGTTAGCTAGCTGCTGACTTCCAAGATCTTGATGGCTTGGTCATGAGCGAAAACACGAAGTTATTGCCATTTATTTATTTAGTTAGTTAGTTAGTTACTTAGCCACATTGACAAGATGTCAGCATTTGAAAGGACTTTCGGGCTAAATATCTGTGGGCTAATACAGTGAACAATATTCGCCATTTAGCTTCACTACAACATCAGTGAGGTGAACTCCAGTCTGTCTTCTTGCACTATAAGGAGAGTCCGACTTGTCCCTCTGCCGTGTGTGTCAGTAAATCCAGAGAGACTGCCGACACGAAACCAGAACACGTGTTCTTACAACAAAGACACTTCTTATTGGCATTAGAGGAGCAATATCGTCTCTCTGTCCAGCCTGTGCCTCGCCCGTGCAGGAGGTTTCAGGAGAGTCTCAGCAATTTTGTCACAGCTTGCCACAGCGTCAAAGGTGTTTACAACAAAATTGCAATTTTGGGTGATTATTTTTTCGTACGCCCGCAGAGGAAGGCACTGTGCCAGAATCAGATTTTGACCGGCCGCTTTCTGCCACCTCCATCTCATCTCATCATTTGCTGATGGGACAACAGCAGACTGCGGTCGGACTGGAGAGATATACCTGTAAGTCTCTTTCTCTTTATCACAAAGCCCCACCTCTCCATGTGTATCGGTGGTGCGGCTATTCTTCCCCGCTCTCAATTTATCTTCCGCAATCTCTGTGACGGAAACCAATTCATGTTATCAAGTCTTGTTTTGATTACCATCTTGACTATTACGGTGGTTCATCGTCATACGAAATCCCCACTTCAGCAGACTGACATCAGAGAAATAATTCACCACCCACACCATTTACACACCATCTACTAACAGAATATATGAAGGGCGGAACAGCCCTCGGCAATATCATCACGCTGACACGAGTATAATAAATGGTTTTAAAACGCGAGGCTCTTTCTCTCACCAAACATTTTGTGTTGGGAGTTGCTGCAGTGTGTGTGTGGACTTGGTTGGCTTAATTCTCCATTAAGTCTTATCTAACAGAAGACTTATCACCCTGAATGACTTTTTTTTATGATGTGGCACCCAAAAAATGACTTTGTAGAGAATTTTTTTTTGTTTCTGCAGATAAGTAAATAGTTCAGAAATATAGATTTTTACTGTCTTTTCAAACAATTTGAGCTGCAGTCCTATACTTATTCTGTGATTACAGAAATTGTGTGCAGAATAATTAAATTGATGTTTTTGGGCCTATCATTTATACCATGCAGCCGGCTAAGCCTGCATATCCAAGGCCATTGTTATAGATAGCTAGGTGCACCGCTGCCTGATTACACATATTATCTCTTTCAATAATCGGCGAGTGGAAAACACAATAGCCATCGTGCACCTCAGCCCTCCTGGTGATCTGCTGTCAAATCGATGTCACCCAGCAACTCATTCACAGAGCGAGCAGCGAGCAGCGACCAGTCTTTATTACAAACACGATCACATCTTCTTGTTTCGGCAAATATTCTGGTTCCACTTGTTGCTTTCTACCAACTCCAAGAAAAAATGTAACCGACTCTGATTTTTAGAGCTTCTCTAACCGGGGTGCTTATTTTTTCTTGTATGAATGTGAATTGATTAAACAATCCGAGCAAACATTTTGACGTTGACCAGACATTGATATACTGCAATGTTGAAAACTTGTGTTAATATAATGCCAAAATGAAAGTTGCGACGACGTCTACAGTTATCCACGGTGTTACCTGCGTTGTTTTGTGAAATCAGGAACTAAATATCTTTCTGAGGTCAACTCAGAATAGTTTTAAACAATGATGATATTCATATACTGCACCATTATGCAAATTTTTCTGACATTTTTCTGATAGTCATTTCAAGTGATTATGGTACTGCCGCGCCTTCAATCTCAAATTTAATCCTGAAATAGCCACAAGACACGTTCCACTGACGTGCTTGTCTGCACTTTGGCTTCATGCTTTTATGTGGACTGAAGTTTTAGTTGGTTGTTCATAGGTGCAGCACGACCTAAGACCCATGAAGCCCTTCACAAGCCATGGTAACATTGGTTACTAATGTACTAAAGTACTAAAAAGTAGACTTTTTTTTAAGATGCAAGGTTTTCATCTGAGTGCATGTGACGTGTTGTTTCTTTCCATTTGATTACATTTGGTTTGGGTCACTTCACAGAGAGAGATCGAATTCAAGAGTGGCTCTTTTCTGTTCTGGCTTTAATGCCCTGGGATGATTGCCAACTGCTGTGGGAAAACGGTAAAACTGAACAAAAGCTGGCGTCTAACACTGCCTGAACTCTGCCTCGCCCCGGGATCAACTGAACATTCAGCTCTGCATCGACGGGCCTTGAAATGTGATTACAAGCCCACCGTGGCGATCTGACAGATCGCTGCGACTCTAGACGCAGCGTTATCTATCTCGTTCACTGCGCTGATCTATCTGGGCGTGGGAACGCATGGCCGCATCAGCTGCATCGTACCAGAGACAAGATATTTATCAACTTAAGAGTATGAGAAACCTGAAGGCAGAATCAAAAGGGTAATGGAGATTACTCATGCGAAAAACTTAAGGGTTCCAAGAGGCACCTTGACATCCGCAAACCACTGACAGTTTTGCAGCAGCGGGAAAGCAGGCTCTCCAAACGTCACACCGTATGTCATGTGTCTCATTCTAGTCAATGCAGCTTTCTGATGGTACACTGCACCAATGTTGTCAGTTGCTACTCTTCCTGTTATGGCTGCAACCATAATGCCACGCTGCTCATGCGTACACAGCTATGGAGTGTTGAATGTGTATATGCAGAGTGTCAGTATACTGTCTACATGTATGTAGTATGACGTATAGACCCCCTTTACCTCTGACATTAACATACTGGAGGTCCTGGGTTTTAGGACTGTAACTGGATAGCTGAAAAATAAATAAAAAAATATAATAAAAATAAATTTCAGGTGTTAATGCACCCAAAATGCACTGAAAATCAAGTGGTCAGAGAAGCATTTGGCAACACTCTGTCAATGCGATGTGTCACCAATCGGCATACAGCAATTATATAAACAGAAATACATTCCGATGTAAGGATCCAATCAGAAACTGAACGCAAATCCAACTGAAAATCCCATTTCTGTCCCTCTAACTTGTTTGCCATCTTTGCCGCAATTGACCTTCTCTTTCACACCAGTTAGTAATATGAGCATCAGTCCAGACTGCAGTTTGCCCTCGCTTCATTTAGTTATGCTAGGCTTTCCAAGCATGAGGAACTGCTGGCTCTCCTTATACCCATAAACCATTACGTTTTGGGGTCGTTCCATGTCATTGGTTTGGATTACGTTCTCACTCCTGACGAAAAGCTCTTCAGCTCATTTGGAAGAGGACTGAGACTCGTATTCTCAGACGGTCTCAGTTCGACTGGCATCGTTCTCACCAAAAGGAACAGAACTAAAGGTGCTTGGTCCCCACTTGGCTATTTGAGGGCTTCAGCCTCAGCGCTGACCGAGGAGAAGAGTGAAAGATTCACTCTGTTCTGAGCAGAAACACAATTTCCCCGTCAGCCATGTGAAACAGCACTCCCCTGTGTCCAAACATCACCACATTAATTATTCTATTTTAGAGCTGTCACTCCACAACCACCACTGTGATGGTATGCTTAAATGAAAACATTCAAACTGTAATTACGCCCCCATACGTATTGCACCTAAGTGGAAAAAACATCATAATGTAACGTTAGCTGTCACATACTGTGTGTGTGTGTGTGTGTGTGTGTGTGTGTGTGTGTGTGTGTGTCTTCCTCTTAAAACTCCTCTAATGCGAGGCTGTGATGACTAATGAATCTGAGCAGTCTGGGGTGAATTAACCAGTGTTTCACGCTTCGCCTGCAGACAGCATCACAAGAATGTATCGCGTCGCTCGTTGCTGATTAAAATGGAAATGCACTGGAAACCAAAAAAGATATGAAGAGTCAATTTCCAACGCATTATCGTACGTCCATTTTGGGGGGGGGGAACCCCTGAAAGTCATATCTCCAAAATATAGATTATCGTTTTATCAACCTAGGATGGAAGTTACCCACTATCCTTCAAAAAGTACTGTAAATTGTTTTCATTTTTTGCTGTCAATCATTTGGTGGGAGTAGGTGTCACTGCTTTCAAATTGTGGATTTCTGATTTCCAAACGAAACTCTTCATACGCAACAACAGCAGCTGAATGTTTCCCCCTTTCCATTGTTGGCCACAGATGTGTGTCAGCCCACAGTGTGGAAATCACTTCAGATTCACCACCACAGTCCTCTATTGTCCCCGTGTCTGCGAGGCTGAATACAAATGTGATTGGTCTTGTCATTTCAAGTGAGTCTGGATATGGGGATGTATTTTCCTCCCTCTCCCCCTTCGGTCCCCGAGCAGACAAATGATTTTCAGCTGCACTGTGCACGGTGATGCCAAACATAATGGCACAAGAAGTTTTGTGTGGCAAAGTTAACAAGGACGCAAATACTTTGATGTAATCAAGAGAGCATGTGCGTTTGGTGAATCCTCAAAACACAGGGGCAAGCAGCAGACTTTAGATTGGGCCCAAAAAAACAAGCCTGACCCGAGCCGAGCCCGAGCCCGTTCTGTCTGAGCCCGGCACGGGCCCCTCCCATTGGCTGCATTTATGGGCCCGAGCTCGGTTTAAAACCAAAATTTTCTTAGTAAATTGGCTGTTTATAAATGTATATAGCCTAGTAAACTAATTCCAAGTTGTTTGAATGACAAAAATCTGTTAGGTTAGAATTACGTGCGGGATATTACTGAATAGCCTACTTCCTCTCGCGAACGACCCGCAGAGCGAGTGTGGTGCCGTAGGCAGCGAAAACCCGACACTTATTTCAAATCGTAACCTTTGATTGACTGGTGATAAAAACATAATTGACACAAGGAATTAACATTTTCAGTTTCAAGCTCTATCTACATACAGTATGTATATTTCTAGATCTCAAATACAAACCACATTGAAAATACAGACCAGGGCTCCCAATTTGTCCTTACCCAAAATCATCTTATTATGGCAAACATCAGCATTATGATAATAATCTGATCCATATCTGTCTGGCTCTAAAGTAGCTCTGCTACATAAAAAGCTCATAGGAAATGGTCACAGCTAGACAGCTCATGGCTTAGCGTTAAGTGCAAGTGATTATGGAAAATGATAAGAGCGTTGCACTGTAAATAACCTTTAATCCTCCAAAATATATGACAGCATTCATATAGTCAGACTGCCCGTCTGCTGCTTTTACTAAGTCCTAGTGGGGAAGCCTACAGAACGTGTGAGTCAAAATACTCTCAAGGTTGGGTTCATACACATATGCCTTCATGCATCTGGTTGCTTGGATGCCTGTTCATATATGCAAGGCTGTAACCCATATTTGATACCAATCTGAACTGACAGCGACGTTGAAAAGACACATGTGCAGAGTGGCAATGAAAAATACAACGCATCCATTTTTGTTTCGAACACATTCCAGTTACGGTAAGTGCCCCTGAGTTTTGACTGAACTGAAGCGTCTCAGTAGCAATCAAGTCAGCTATTTCACTTTCCTTCCATTGCGTCTTCATGTTAAAGCTGGCTCAGCCAAACCGCCAAAACAGTTGTCTCCGATGAATGATGGAAGATTCGCCTATTATCACGACGCTTTTTACTGTTCAAAGACAAGTTGCATGTAGGTCGCACACCTTGGGATCTGATTTTGTACCACATATCCATGTGGTCCAGATGGCAACTGAAAAAATGGGACTCCATGCAGCTTTTTGCTGTTCACACTGATTAGAAAAACATCAGCTCTGTGTCACATTTGAATGAAAAAATCATAATTGGGAGACTTTCAGCTCAGATGCTAAAATTCACATTGAAAATAAATCCTTCCGATCCAATAAATCACTCTGTAAATAAAGCCAGTGATGAATAAATGTTTCAATAGAGGGATTGGGACTTTAAGCTTGAGTGGAGAGACCGACTGATAGCCCGTCATGACTTATTCCTCTCTTCATGGGTTTGTCTAGCGGAGGACACGGCACAGTTGTTCTACTGAAACATTGTAGAATTTCCAATAATTGGCTATGAATTCAATAATAATTACAAAGTTGCAGCAACGGTCTCCCGACAACATGGTAAAACACTATTTCATTATGCATATAAAGTGCGTTCGGTCCCCGTACGCAGTGTGAGCAGCGTTCGGCGTCGGGCAGAAACTTTGCAAACTAATTAAACCAATTCACAGTGATCGTTTCCATTCGATGATAATAACACTTCTAAAAACACTGAAGCACGATAAGTCGTTTTCATGTGAGCAATTCAGTATTCGGCCGTGAAGTTTTGTAGCCTTCTGTCTTTTTGTGCACTCTAATTTGATTGTTTACGTCCTCGACTGTTTTGAGGCAGTTCTCTCAAATAGACTTAGTGTTGCTTCCTCCCGCCTTGGAAAGCAGGATATTGAACAGGTCCCTTGAGGTGTAAAACATCAATTTAAAACTCAAGGATAACCAAACATTTTGTGACAAAATCCATCGGACGGCAGGGTCTGGCCGACACCACTGGAATGGAATCTGGTTAAATCATCGGTATCTCATGTCTCATGTGTCAAAACCATCTACGTCTTCTTTTCACTGACATTCATATTCTTTGTGGGCCAACAAAAACATGCAAATTAGGATGCCTTGCCCCGAAGTTACACAGTAGGTTGTGGAAATCACATCGTGGACGAAATTCGCAAAATAATCAGCAAATGGATTTAATACGGATGCGTCACATCACATGACAGTCAAAACCAGTTTTGGCTTCACTGTCGAACCTTTGCCAAGCATCACAAGTGCAATGATATCATTTACTGTACCTTGTGGGCTGCGGAAAACTCATACACATCATCACTCGCGGCTCGGAGATATAAAGTGCACTCTAGCCAAAATGTGGAAATAATCAGCAAATGGCTGAAATATTGATGTTTACTCTATTATGTCCAGAT
>OMOV01089312.1:0-12062 GCA_900312565.1 Beryx splendens | reverse complement strand
AGAGAGAGAGTGCGAGAGAGAGTGAGGGAGTGTGCGAGAGAGAGAGCGCGAGAGAGAGTGGAGAGAGAGGGCGGGAGAGGGCGGGTCACTTGTGTTTCTGGATGTTTGATGGTCTGCAAGCCTTTGCGTATGCGTGTCTTTGAGAGTTTCTACTAAATCATTTTCTAGGCAAGTTGTTCAGTGCAAAATGAAGGACACGCCGCCCTTCCACACCCTCCCATCAACATCATATGAACCCACATTAGCGCTCATCCCTCTTTGAAGTGCTGGGAGCTTCGGCAGTCCAGCCATCCCAACCCTAACATTAGACGGCTTCCGGCAGTGAAAGGCGGGAGAGCGATTTGAGGTCAGGCATTAGAGCGAATAGCAGCCACATCAAACAAGCAGCAGGGAGCACATTGAGAACCAAATGGCCTCCTGACATTATCCTACATTCTTTTGTATTAAGCCAATACATATGCCATGCGGACTGAATGTACATCGTGATGTTGGATGAGTATCTGTAAGGTGGGATGTCAGAGGTTACTGTCTATTCTTGCACTGTCCCTTCACATTGTACTTAAGGTCCTGTTATCCTAATACCAGGTCAGTATGCACTCTGTGTTACTATGTAAGATCTCAATAAGTCTCTGCACCAGTGCTACATATAGACAAATTATTGTAAATAACACTAGGGCTGAACGATATTGACAGAAAATCAAATTGCGATTATTTGACAGAATATTGCAATTGCAATTTAAACTGTGATTCATATCATCACAAGTGTTTCCTGTCATAATTTTTTTTTTTTTTAATCAAACATGTACTTGATTCAAGGACCAAAGATTACCTGGAACTCTAAAACACCTTGTTTAAAAATCCATCTTTGACGCCCTTCATATTGCCATCTTCTTTTGATTAATCATTCAGCTCTACTTGACACATAACATATTTGTTTTTTTTTCCTGAAGCCCAAATGTTCATTGATATAAATATTAATTAAATTAATGAGCCTGTCTCAATGGAATCGCAAACATATCAACAACCTTGAAAACCAGGTCAAGTCCAGAATTTGAGTTATTGTACTGAAAGAAATCCTTCTGAACTTGCTTGGTAAAACATACGCTGGTCCAAATGACCGTCCTGCTCATCACACAATACGGTGTTTTGAACCAAATTTTCCCTTAGAACATCCTTAACAAGCTGGATCCTTAACCCCACCCATCTGGAACACTAGAAATACATTTTGGTCCATTGTGAGCTATTAAGTAATCCTCTGGCATATTGACACGTCGCATATCAACATCATGTGTGATATCGTCTGTCTCCCATTCATCTGCAATATCTTCAACAGGAGTGATCCTCGACCTTGGAGGCTCTTACAGATATTCCACACACAATCTGCCGCGATCTGAGATCCAACTTGTAAACAAACTTATCTATCCCAAAAGCACGCACAGTGCTTTCCAATTCCCTGCCCTTTGTGACTAGAAGTCCTTTCAGAAAGAATTAAATCTGGACTCTGTTGTATCTATTGATACTTGCTGGCATGCTTGTGAATATTACATCTGATGCCTTTGAGATGTCTTGTCCCCTAACTAACTATGTCTTTTTTATTAATTATTAATTGTATCTTATTTTTGACAGATTGCCACTCCTGGTAATGTGTTATTTATTCACTTAAATGTATAAATAAGGTTTAAAAAGTATGAATTAATCATCTTAGATGCCTATAGTGTCCCAGTGGCTCAGATGTCTATTTTTTTTTCTTTCTTTTAACCTACTTGGCACCAGAATGACTTAATCTGGATGATTCAGATACCTCGGACCAAAAAAATAATTTTCAAATATATTTGTCGGTCACAAAATTATATTTGTACTGTGACTGCCTTCATTTTCTGGCACCCATCGTATTTTCCAAAGTGGCAAACGGCATCCATGCAGCCCTCCAAGCAGAATTACGTCTGCTATCTAATCTTCTGTGCTAGAATACTGTCCTACAGACAGCAGTGGTTTAAATCCAAACTCATGCTAGCTTATTGCAATATTCTGTACTACATTTCTTGCCGCTAAAATTGTATTAAAAAGCAATTAAATAATTCACTGCCTATAAAAACAGAGCTTTGTGTGCATTTGTGGTGTGTGTGTGTGTGCGCGCGTGCGTGCGTGTGCATGTGTCACTGTGTTGCAGGAGTATAGATGAATAGAATCAATTTCAAACCTTCCAGCGGAAACAGTCCTTATTGAATTTCAGAACTGCCACTATCAGGGACAACGTCTTGTTGTTATGAAACCCTTCCAATGGCTCCTCAATAAAACACAACAAACACAATAATACTGATACTAACAATACATTATGAGAGAGCGCCATCACAGCAAAGCACTGAAAGGCGCCATCTGCCCTCATGAAACGTGCTTCACAGTATGACTACGGGCGACTCCGGTGGGAATCAAGATGCACTGTGACCCGCCATTCACAAAACCACAACGATAAGAATACTTTGCTCAGCAGTTGGTGTAAGATGAATCATAAGGGCATTTTTTGTGCCTAGCTGGGGACTGGCCTGAGTGTGACAATAAAGCAAATCCTGCTCAGGCATGACAGAGGTTGTTGCTTGGGAGCATTGGTGACTCTGGTTTGTGATTGGAAGTCTTGGCTTCTTCAACAGTCAGTGTGAGGCGAATCTAATGCATCTTGGCAATGAATAGCGTCCATTGATTCCACAACATCAAATTCACTTCCTCCTCACAGAGGCCCTGCATGCCTCTTCCTCGGGGTTATGTGTGTGAGTGTGTGTACGTGCGTGTGTGCATGTGTTTGTGCATGCATGTATTCTGTTAAAAGAGAGGGAAAGTCCACCCTAAATGAGAATTCGCACAGCATTCTTATCACCTTTGACAGTCCCGAATGAGCAAGTCTCCACCAAAGTCGACAACATGAGAAAAATCTTAGACCTATTTCCCTGACAGTGATTAGGAGTGACTGATTTTTTTGGGCGCAGCAACAGCACCCAGGCTAGGAGGATCATGTCAAACGAATTACCATGATTGATGAAATCAAGACATTGACGTCAGGAGCCTTCCACACACACACACACACACACACACACACACACACACACACACACACACACACACACACACACACACACACACACACACACACACACACAGAGGAAGATGCATAGCTGAGTTGACCTCAGAGCCACGGTATTAAGCCAGAAATGAAAGCGGTGTGACCTGCGCTTCCCTGAGAGCGTACAGAGCGCCTCAGTGGCCGGCGACAGCAATATCAGTGTGAGATCTCCCGATGAGGAATGGAGCTGTAATGTCATTTATCTACAGGCCTCTGCTAATGTTCGCTCCCAGGGAAGTACGAAACTGAGATAAAAGCTGGTGACCAATCGAGTGTCAGCGTGCCTAGTGCCTGGTTGGACCGATGACGCGCTGATAAAAGCGTTGGATCAGAACTCACGCTATGTCTTTAGATCTCACTGGCTTCATTCATCCAGGCGCTGCATGGCATATTAGTCGGCAAAGCAGGCAAACGTTATACTAAAATCAATACTCGCCTGACTGGTTTGCTGCTTTTTCATTACAGCGTCTGCTCATAAAGTTAAGTATAAGTCATTATCAAGAATAGCATCGTTTCTCAGATTTATGCCGTTAACGAGGGCCTTTCAGTCTTTGTCTTGTCAATGGCAGCGTTGTTGATGGATGTGGAAAGTCTAAGGTGGTCAGGGAAAGTGACGTGAGATTTTTCACGAGGAGCTATAAATCATGCTCATGCTATGCGACCGCTCCCTGGGGTCCACTACATTCTCCAATCAAGTCAATGGACTTCGATCTGGGGGATTATTTGACTCCACACTTAAACTATTTAATATATTATTAAATATAAATATTGTTTCATTTTGAACAGATCTGTGTATCTTTTTTGGGGACCACACACACTTGTGTTACTTTTCAACCCAACATATATTTATAGCAACACGCTGTGGCATGACATATGTTCTTAATAACATATGTGGCTTTGAAAAGTGGCACAAACTTTGTTGTCTAAAACTAGACACAGATCACACATCTATTTGGGGAATATATTGTCAGTAGTGAGAATGTGCCCTACCCATCACCTGTTTGTATTCCAAAACCTCAAACACTGGAAGTACTTATCCAGCGTCCTTTCTCTCATGCCAATTCTGTAGATATGTATCTATTATATGAGATAAAAAAAACAGCTGATCTAGTGTCCATGGACCCACATGTGCCCCCACTGGCCTAAACTCTAACTTCACCAGGGCTTTCCTGTATTTCACCTCCTCTGTCTCCTTTTGCTCCCTTACTACTGCCTAAATAAAGAACAACAAAAAAACAAAAAACAGAGGGCGAGTAGACCGCTCAAAACAACTGATCTAGATTCTTTATGAATGTAGGCCCTATGCAGCAACCTCACATGACCTTGTACTATTCAAAATAATCCCGCAAGTAGTGCATTACCTTTGTTCAACCCTACTCCCTTGTGGAGTGCAAGATCCACAATCAACGCCAAAATAACCTCCAAAAACTGAAATAAGTGAAACGTTAACGGGTCTTACCTTGAAGTCGCAGATACATGTCACCGTGTCCCCAATTCGTAGACACTCCCCATCGAACTTGCATGTGTTGGTGTCGCACAAGAACAGGTCCGTGTCCCGGTCGTCAAAACCTGGAGGACCAAAGCCAACAGGAGACATCAGTGACTAAGTGTTTCTCTCTTCAACCCTCCAGCTATGTGACCCAAGCCGCATTCAGGGTCATTTATAATGAGTGTTTTGCCATTAGTCATGGCTCCCTCAGTGCCGTACTCTTTGACTGCATCCTGTACACTTTTAAAAAGAAAAGGTCATTTCTCTAAACATCTCTAGTTTGGGAAAATACTTGTTAACAACTGCATTTGTTAATATGCATTGTGATTAATTAAATGCGTTGTGCTGAAAAGTACCACAAATGTGTGATGCCCAAAACGAGGCTGCGGATGCGTTGAAAAAGATATATTTTTACACAAGCTTCTGTCAGACTAATTATTATTATTTGACGAGTTTTGTTCTGAAATTAGATATCCACCATTTGAAGAAAAAAAAAAGACACCTACTACTGCAAAATGTTCAATAACACAATATTAGAAGTTATGGTATCTTTAGGTCCTTACCTGGCAAAATGATAACATATGTACAGAGGGGATCCTCAATATTTAAAAAAATAGTAATAAAAAAATAATATATATATATGACATTTTTGAAGGAAGTTCCTATTAGTTTGTGTACAACGAGGCTGACTCCCGGGCATCGTCCTGGAGAGGCAAAAGCTGGGATATGATCCGATTCAGGCTGAGTTAGGGATCTCAAATGACTCCAACAAAGCATCCCAAATCAAATCAAAGAGTCACATGGGCATGAGACTGTAGACTGAGCTTGGGGCTATTATTCTACCTGAACTTATTGCTTACAAAGAGCAACCCCATGTCAAAATAGGCTTTGCATTTCAAAGTGCATAGGTCTTAATTCAACCAAATTACACGTGACATTGAGTTGGAAATTTGTTATTTATTGCCAATGCAGGTGGATGTTAAGTACACATGATTGATCCTGGTGCCGTCTGGGCATAGCAAACTCCTTTCAGACGATGTCTCATCAATTCAACGGTAAAACTGGAGACATTTCACTCCAAATTGAGATTGCTATCACTTGGGGAAAAACACACTCTTGTAAACTGCTGCTGACATCAAAGTAAAACTCATCATCATATAATATTGACGTTATTTGCTGAGGCCAAAATCATTCTGTTTCATGGAGAGTAACATATTTTCAAACCCTTCACATGTATATTACTTGAGTTCTAAGCAGGAACGAAACAACACACTCTGTGGTAATGTAGGCTACAAATAACAGTTTTCGCCTAATGTTAACATAAAGTGAATCTAACTACATCCGGTTTTGGACTGCTGCTGAAAGTCCCTCATAAAACATTTCACTTTGGTGGAATATTTACACTTTATTAAGTCCTCATGTAGATCAATACGCACCGATGTTCTGGAGATGTGTAGTCCCCAGCTGAGCTGTTTTTCTGACTCTCCGTTTGTTAGCATATATTGTGAGGGCTTAGTGTAAAAATCATGCATAAGACTTCAGGTCTGTGGCTTTGGCTCACAGAGAACTTGAACTGCTCCAGTATCATGCAGAAAATAGAAACAAACTGTGACTTCTATCTAACTGTAGCTACATGTCTTGTACTGACACCATTTAGCTTAGTCCATGTTAACTCCATATCATTAAGTCCATATTACCACAGATAGTAAAACTGTTTGTTATTTAGGTAAAGGTAGGTAATCAGGTTGCTAGTTGTATTAATGTTTAGACCAGGTTATCTAAATGCAGCTAATGCTAAGCTGATGGGCTGACCGTTCATGAATTATAATGGTGGTTTGCATAAGAATGGTCCACAATAAGCAAATGTTACTTTAAGCCTTCCATTTCCAAAGAGAAGACAAAGTTGACTCACAACCATGTTTACAAATGAAGCACAGTCGCGGCGACCGCAGCTAAAGAAAACAGCGCACTGTGGAAACTTGCTTTTGGGGTAACTGGAGGCAGATCCAACACCTTACATAACAATTGTTATTGTGCCTACCAATTAAGATAATTAACTGAAACCTCATAGAATTCACAAAGACATGCTTTAATTATAGCTTCAGAGAGTGGCTTTGGGGCTTAGCAGCTTCTTTAGCAAGTTCATCGAAGCGTTAAGTAAGGCCAGTAAGTCCAGAAGGCCTGGCGAAATTAGAATTTGAGTGAAGCTAAGGATGAACATCAAACATGAGTCAAGCAGCATTCCATGTCCTTGAAAATACTTAAGAGTGCTTGACTGACTCTACCTGACACAGATTCACAGATCGCTATATGTCTTCACACAGCTGCAGGTGCGTACAGGCATTCACACATTTGTACACAAACACACACACACACCTCATATCTTTCATTTTATGAAATGTTTGCTGTGTTCTGTAGTTTTGCAAAGCAAACTGTGACCAACCTGTCAGCAACAAATGCTTTATAAACTAGATGGCAGTAGAACGCGTACCTCCACTGATGCCATGCAATTGTCAAGATATGCCAGTTCCACGTCGGATTTTCACCAAAAGTTCTTCCATGCCACATTACCAACTTGTAGCAACTTGACACATTTTCATGACTGCACCTGGAATGGGACATGCCTACTCAAATTTGAGCCACTTCTAAGCATTTTAGTCGATTATCTCAACACCACATGGTCAATCAGCTCTATATCTCGTCAGTTGCCCTTAGAGCTGCCCTGCTACCACTGGACCAAGTTTAGGAAAAATTAGCAGGCGGTTATGTCTGAACCAGAAATGAGCTCTCCAGTGCCTCCATGCTATTTGATTGGGCCAGTAATGGAGGGTTTGCCTCTTCTTATGTCTGCTGATAGGCCACAAATTTTGATGGTGTTACGTGAATCTGTTTGTACATGATATGCCCTCCTTTGGCTAATTGGTATGAAAAGTTAATCTGTTCCTCTCTGCCCCATGACCAACCTTTCCAGAAGGGTTCCTGCAAATCCATTCATAAGTTTTTGAGATCTGCTGCTAACAGAAAAACAGACGGATTGGGGCGAAAACATAACCCCCGTCCAACTCCATTGGCAGAGGCAAAACATTTTATTTGACTAGAAACCATTGCATTGGTCTCAAAGCTGCAATGCATGCTAAGCAGACCCAAGCAAAGAATCAAAAATTTTGTGCAATTTTGCAATACAAGAGTATTTGCCTCAATTACTTGACCCAGATCTATTGAATATGCATTTAATGTGTTGAGGTTAAGGTTACATTGTGTACACTCAGCTGTTATCTCAACTCCACACAGTTTAACGTGTGTTGTTTGATTAGTGACAAGTATTCTGAATTCAAATCAACACCTTAGAATAATGCATCTGTTCTTCCAGATGTGATTGAGTGGTAAATCATCAGAAATACCTTTTTAAATCAAATAATCTTATATTTATTTATTTTATTTAACCGTTAATTAAACAGGTAGTTCCAGAGCGAATAAAGCAGCATCAATCAAAACATAAACGCTGCAGTCAGATAACATACTACAACCTAAATACATCAGCAAAAAGACAATCAAAATCATATGGAAGGTACAGTAAGTAAACGAATTAACAGCTCACGATGCGATCGAGTCATTTTCCACTCACCAAGAAAGAGCAGCTGCTCTAGTTTTCAATTATTTTGCAATGAGTTCAACGCAGATGCTAACCTGCCTTTACCTTCACATGTTAAAACAGGATCTGCAGGAGTGATCCACGTGCTATTGATTCAAAACCGAAGAAGCACTGCACTCAAATAAAAGGTCAAATGAAACCTGAAACGAGCATAAAAACCTTGTCTTTTGCCCTGACGTAAACTATTAACAAGCAACAAAAGAAATATTCTGAATGCCTTCAGCTTTGGACACTTCACTATCCACATTACAGTCCAGATATTTTACAATGCTATATTTTAGATTTTAGAATTGTTATTATAATGGCCACTTGGCACCAGCACCTCTATAACCTAACTGTAACAGCCCGGCCCCATATCCAACTCTGAAAGCCCTCCTTGGCATGGAACGAGCTATCAGGCAATAATAGGCCATAGGAACCAAATGTCATGCTATAAGTAACCCACGATTTGCCAGTGTCCTGAATGAGCAGAAAGTGCAAGCTCTCTGTGCAAACATGCAATCATAGAGCCAGGAGCAGTGGCATGAGAGGGCTGCACACTTGGACTGCATGGATGGAACAAAGCCCTCAGCCCAGAGAGGGCCGGCGAGGCGAGGCCGTCTGGAAAGCCACAGAAAATTGGCAACAAGGCGTCTGGCATGTTGATGATACTCACTGGAGAGCGACATTGTTACGGTGACAGTCATACAACTGGCTGGTGCATATGAAGAAAATATGAGATCCTTTCCAATTCACTTGACCCTTTGTAACATGGAAAGTTTTTATTTTGCCAAATTCCAATGAACTAATGATTATTTATTTATTTTTTATCAAGGCAGATTTTTTTTCCTGCATTTTTCAACTAACTTCCTGAACAACATGGAAAATGCAGTAAAATAAAAAGAAATTGAAGAATGTGGCTGTTCCTCATTGCATTTAACTGTCTTCTGTACCAGAAACAGATGTGCAGCCATGAGCCAATAGGGAACAAAAGTGCATGTGTCATGTGTAAACAATAACTTGGAGACATTCATTACCGCTGCAGACATCCTCGTCCTTTTATGACCAACAATGTAATCAGGACCTGTAGAAAAAGACTTTCTCTCCAATACAATCACAACAGCAGAAATGATGTTTTCTTTGTTTCCCCAGTTTGTCTGTTTAAACAAATACACGAGTGACATATTGGCTTTTGCTGCATATTTGGTGCCTCTGAACAAAACAAATGTAAAGAATATTAAAACAATGGTACCAGATTATCACTTTTCAGCATATTGGGGCCAACATAGAGCCAACAATATAGGGATGTAAGTTTCAGAAAAACACAACACATATTTCAGTTACCTAAATGTCCAACATAATGCCATGATTGCTACTGTAAATATAGATCTACAGCGCTGGTGTCAAATGTGACTCATGAGTTACTCGGAGAGGTAATTCCTCTAACTTGTCAGTTAATGGCTCCAGGAATGCAGTAAACTTTTCTAACAAATGGCATTACATTAGCAATAATAAATGTCTATACATAGCGGTGTTTGAGGGCTACATTCATCAACATAGTTAAGCTGTGTCTAGACATTAATAATGGAATTAAAGCACAATCAACTTGACATCCATGCAAGTTAGTTTTGGCATTTTGCAGTAAAACAAAGTTGACCTTTTCTAGCATAAATAGCCATTATCCACTTTAGTGGCAATTATTTGAATTTTTTAGGCTGAGTGCAACATGGGAGAAAACAGCAATGACATAAAATATAGCAAAAAGATTCTCAAAAATATACGTTATAGCCAGAGATTTGTGCTGTAATCTATGTCAACCAAGATAAAGCGCTTAAAAAACATCAAAATGGTTACATGCCAGAAGTTCTGTGACAGTTTAATATAGTGGAGTTAGTGGGTTATGTCTGAATCCAAATACCATACTCTGAAATGCACTAGTAACATATTTCTAACAAATAATACATCCATTTAAGTATCACTGATTGTAATGGTGTCATTACTTCATTAGCATAATTCATAGAAAAATGTATTTTGGGGGCTTGGAGTCAAGAGGGGCATAAGCAGGTTTTTGGCAAACTTAACAGGAAAGCCAAAATAAATAAGTGGACCTAACTTTGATAAACTGTTGCACATATATTGTGATAATGATAAATTACACAAATAAAGAGATACTTACTCTGCTAAATTGATCTCCTTTACTTGATACATAGAGCTCATTTTCACCCAAAATGCCAGTTACACCCTTCTGGCTCTGCGCCCTCGAGTTGATCTATGCGGTTTTAGTATCTGATGAGGGATATTGATATGGGGATATGTGTGTTGTGTGCAGCACAGGCGATATTAGGCCCAAACAGTCATCTCTGCTCCCTATCTGGAAATTGGTAAATTGCATGTAATAATCAGATTTGATTTTAGAATTTCTACGTGTGACATCATTTTGATATCAAATTAAATAAATAAAGGTTAAACATTTTGTGATTAAATGATTGAAAAGTGTGTTTAACAGTCTGTCTAAATGTAAATATGTTCGGTAGAATTTTTTGTTCAATATTTCCAGGTCATATCTGTGTTTTGACCCACTTCCAGGTTTACACAAATACAAATATTGCCACCTCTGCACACCCATTGAATTTAGCTGGGAAAATGGCTGCGACCGCATTTTTTAAACTTCCACACAACTGAGAAAATGTAAACCATTTTCTGTCATTGTTGTACGCTTCAAAAGCTGTGATCCATTTCTGAGCAGAAACTCAGTTCTAAGCGCTATGGATTACCTTTGTGGGGGGGGGGAAACAACAAAAAAGGACAGAGCAAAACAAATGTCGATGATGACAACAGTACAAAACACTCTCCTTCAAAAGAAAACTTCAGCGCTTGTGCTAAGATGCCCTAACCATCAAATCATATCAAAACAGCATCTATATGACAAGCAGTATCTTTGAAGGTGTGCGTATTCAAGTATTCAAGGTGCAAAGATCTAATCACCCATAGACATAAATCAACCATAATTGTCAGTATCTGGGATCTCAATCTTTCTGAGGGGAACAAGCATCAGAGGTATATCAAAGCCGCCTCAGTAAGTACCAGGATCCTTTGTTCAATCATTCATTGTTGTATGAAATAGCACTAGAATAGGAGATTTATGCCTTTACATTTTCAACATTTAATGCTCTAATCTATGGTGACTTGCAATAAGCAGAGTGAGAAACCAACACTATCAATCAATCACAAGGGTGAAAGCCACACAGCATCCTGATAAGGTATGAAGCAAATATTCCTGTGCAATAATGATCATATGAGATAACTACAGACTATCTTGTGATGGGATCACACCAGCCGTCGGTGTGTATGGTGCGAATGTGGGCCAGGGGCGTAAAGTGGGGGGGGCAATGGCCCCTTCCCTGCTTCCTACCCCCCTACTTCCAGCCCCCTTGCTCGGACCACACCCATTTTTGAACTCTGCTTTCACAGCGATGTGAACTACACACCTGTAAAGTTTTGTGACTGCATCTTGCACGGTTGTGACGCTATCGCATTGACAAAATCTGTCCACAGACAGACAGACAGACAGACAGACATAAACACCTGGCAAAGTACTGAAAACCGCTTCAGTGGTAGTTCCCGCTACAATAGGTGTCTCCAGGACCACATTTTGCCATGATGACACACACACAGAGTCACAAGGTGAAAACAATACCAGCCACACGCAGCCACGGCTGGTAAAGAAGTCCTATAAGTACAGCCTGGGAGAAAAGGTAGGAATTGTCAATATGCTATTCATGACTTCCATTTAAGATTTCATACTTTTAGCATTTACAGTTTACTGT
>OMOV01089308.1:0-10487 GCA_900312565.1 Beryx splendens | reverse complement strand
TCTTCTCTCCCGCTGCTTCCCCCGTCGCTTCCCTCCGAGGGGCTGGTGGCCACCGACTCTCCAACCCGCCTGCCATTGGTCAGTGGGCTGGCCTGGCTCTCTGAGAGGCTGTGGTGGATGCTGCCATTCTCACTAGTGGCCTGTTTGTGAGCTGCATGTGAAGAGTTGAGGTGCTCTAAACCTGTGGGTCCCAATGCTCCCAGGCTGCCTCCCCCTCCAGCAGTCCTTAGAGCTTTGAGACGGTAGTGACCTCTGCCCTCACCCCGATGGTGATATTGGCTACTCCCTTGTTTAGTTCTGCTACTCACCTTCCTTCTCTGGGGATGCACTGGGGCTACAGAGTTTATGGTGGGCAGAAAGTTGTTTGTTGGCTTGGTGATGTTGTCAGTACTGGTGCTGGTGTTGGTGCCTACAGGGGCACGTGAGGTGTTGTTGGGGTTATCTTGTGCCACCTGCAGCAGGTTGGTGAGCTTGCAGGGCCCGGGGCCCACACTGCTGATCCCGCTGGGCGTGGATGATGACCTGGCTGATGAGGAGTTATGGTGAGAGTCAGCGGGCGGATGGCAGCTGATGAAAAGCTGGGATCCCTGCTCAGAGGTCTGCACTCCACTGCCAGTGGTGCAGGTGTGTGTGTAAGTAGACATGGGCTGGGAGCGCCGATAGCCTGGGCAGCATGCCAGCCATGAGGCCTGCACATCCAGACGCCGGAAGCAGTGGTGCACCACCAGAAACACCCCCAGAACTGTGGCAGCCATCCCATAGAGACAGCTGAACAACAAACTGGTGTGCCCTGTCAGCCACATGGCCATGGCTCCACAACACCACAGAACCACAAAAAGGAAGTGGGTGGCCACCAGCACCAAGAACTGTGTCTTCAGGGAGTACTGGTCCTCTGGAGCCATGACGGGGTTTATAGGTCCCACCACTGAGTCTGTGGACAGGAGACTGGTGCTTCCTGCCAGTGCAGGCTGACTCTCAGGCACAGGAGAGGACAGGGAGGCTCCTGCACATTCTTTGGCCACACGGTGCCTCAGGCGAAACACAGTGCACAGGAAGTAGATCCAGGTCACCAACACCACCAGGCCAGCAGGGACAAAGAAAGCCCCCAGACTGGGGCGCCACACTAGCCAGCAGCTGCAAGAGCCAGAAAAGAAGTCAGGAGGGTCAGTGCAAAACAAGGACATCTCTGTGTATTCAACATATCACACAAAATTATTCGGTTCAGCACTAAACAAAACAATATGTCAGGGGTCAAATTGCTCAAGGATAAAAAGAGAAGCACTCACTAAGGACTGTTGTCTCCATAGTTGTTGACATTGACAGCTGCAGTGATCCCGCAAATGATAAGAGGAACTCCACCAGCTATCAAGTAGAACCTAGAAAAACAGAGGAAATACACATCAGACAGGAACGGGCAATTCCACGCCTTGTTTATGCCATGCACAGGGTGCCGAAGGACCTTTGGCTACTCTTTTGATTTTTAAAGTATGCCTGTCGGTGTCATTTTCCTCTTTGTGATTTTATGTCTCTGTGGCTGTCTATAATCTGAACAGGGCTGTCTGTTCCTTCACTCTCCGAGCTGATGGAGTGTTACAAGGGCCAGGAGGCTCCAGGAGTCTACGATTTACAGCAGGGCCCGGTGTCAATGGAGGCCATGTGGCCGAGTGGGCGACGGAGGGCTGGCTGCGGGACCAGTGAGGTCAGCGGTACAGTGTATGATCACAGCTCCAGGAGCACAGGGGCAGGCAGAGAAGAAGAGGGGGAGGAGAGAGCGAGGGGGGACTTAAGAGAGACAGTGCTGTATCACCCTGCTCAGATTTACGACAAGTCCCTCAGCCTCTGTTATGTTGGCCTCATACATTCCTCCCCTCCCCCGCCTTGAGTTCATAGTGTGCATCTGGACTTGTAGCTTCATTGTGCCTTACAGCACTATTCTCCTGTTATTTCCCTCCAAGGTTTCCTAAAAACAGAGGGACTTTGGTTGTTGGGCACAATGGTGGTCTTTGATGGGGTAGAGTTTGGGTGGCCGTGCACAAGAACTCCTTCATCTGTATTAAACATAAACCTTATTGACAGCAAATGACAGCCTCCTGGTAGGGAGTGGGTGAAGGTGTGTTGCGTCTCGCTCTGATGCCATCACTGACCTGAGCATGGGGCGCTGAGTAGGCGGAACGGGAGACTCTCCCTCTGGCTGCCGTGGCGTTCTCCACACTGCCTCTTTGTAGATGACCCTGGCACTGACTCCAATCCACAGTAGGGTAGACAGCGAGGAGTAGTGCAGAGCGATGCCCACCTGCCACAAATGACACACAGTCAGATCAGACACCGAGCCCGCACACCAGCGCTGCACCGATCAAAATGATGCGACTGAGTGAAAGAACGCCTTACTGCCTGGCACACCACTGGGTAGCTGGTCAAGCTAATGCCTCCCGCATAGATGGCTGTTGTCATGGCAATGTGGAAGCAGGTATTCAGTAATGTGTGCCAGCTTTTTCTTGATATGTGAATGGAACTGCAGGGATAGAGAAAGAAATAATGAAGAGATGGAGAAGATTTTTTTTTATAAACTACAGCGAGTCAATCTGTTATGCACACACACTCATGCACCTGTACCTGTGGTAGAGTATGTGTGTGATGATGATGGTGAAGAGGCACAGGAGGAGCATTGCAGTGCAGGCATACACCACAGGGTGGAGCACCCTCACTGAGACAGGTGTAGAGTTTGGGAAGTCAGGCACCTCCTTGCAAAAAAAGCACATTGAAGTAAAATGAAGTGAGAAACCCCCAGTCAGCCATGATGATCCAGTATGAATGCCAGACTAGAAACCGTGGCTGTCCTACCTGCAGCACAGCATAGTTGCTCAGCAGAGAGCAGCGCAGGGTGGAGATGCTGCTGTCACTGTGGACCAGCTGGCAGCCCTCTTGGCTCCAGCCTCCCTGCCTCTCCAGTGCCTTCAGGCTCCACTGGGCTGCCACAGGGTCAGTACCGGGGGACAAGTGGCGCAGCGACACCCAGATGGCCTCCGAGTGATTCCACATGCTGCAGCCGTCTGTGACAGAGAGGAGGGAAGTTACCAGTACAAATTCTGTTAAACTGTACTGATCATTCCATGGCTCAGAGACTGACGCAGTAAATTGCGTCTTGTGCATTTGAAGGAAAATTCACCCACAGATACCCCTACACTGTTAGATATTATCAATTTGTGATGTTCAATGTATTTCAGGAGTTATTTTGTGGTGAGGTATTAATTTACTATTTTGGTCATTCAAGTTTCCCTCAGACTTCCTTGTCTACTTCTATTTCAGAAGAGAGAGAGAGAGAGAGAGAGAGAGGGGAGGGCCCTCTGTACTGTATATATGCGTAGGTGGGGACAGCAATAGCAGTAGCAACAGCGTAGTAAGCTGTTTCATTTGAGAAAAAGTGACAGTGGAGAAAGCAATGCTGTGGTTTGCCATGCCCGGATGTTCAGATGACTAAAACAGGGTGTTGTATTTCACACGCTACCGACGACAGATCTGCAAAGACAATACAAGCTGTGGCTACATTGCATTCTGGTCTGTAGAGGCCACTGTCTGTGCAGAACTTGGTATCCCTGCCACTTCTACAATGGATTTCCCCCTGTATGATTGTTCAACGTAAGGGCAAAATGAAGAGTGACACCAAAACCTGATGTTTACCGTTTGTTTTAGATAGCTGCAAAATGCTGTGCTATTAAACTCTATTGTAGCTGCGCTGGAAATATCTCGACATGATTTGACGTCATCTCTGTTATCCACAGGAATAAGAAAGATACACCACCAACCAACAAAATGGGCACAGAACAGTAGAGTTTTAACATTGTTAAAAGTATTTTATGGTGGATTTTTCTTTAAATGTGGGGGCAAACATTCAGCAGAGAGGTGTGTTTCCACACTATCTCTCAGTAGACTTCACGTATACTGAATAGGGCGAGAAGTTTCCTCACCCAGGCCTACAAAGATGACAGGAGTGTTGACGCTACGTCGCCGTGAGTGTTCCCCAGCAATGCTTGAGTTCCCAGACAGGGGGAAGAAGCGGCCCGTTCGGAAGGCTACGAACTGCAGCTTACAATCTGCAGGAGCATCAGGAGGAAACAGAGAGGCTGGGAGAGTCACAGAGGCCAGCGCTACCGAATTCTGGAGAAAGAGCAAACAAAAGACATGTGCTGATTCAATATTTAATGTTTAAATACACCAGTACACCTTGTAGTACTTGCCCCAGGGGGAAGCATGGAAGGGGTTTAAGGATGGGTGATCTCACCTTTTGGGGAAAGTTGTTTAGGGAGGTGTTATGGGAGCCAGTGGTGCAGCGGAAACGCAGCTGCTGTTCATGGGCGGACTCTGCCATTTCCATTACCAGGTTGCTCGTCAAGACCTCACGACGCTGATATGCAGTGCAGGTTATGCCAGTGAAGTGGGCAGGTCGAATCAGATGGGCCTCCATCACAATGTTCCTGGACACCTGTGCATATCAATTTGATTCATGTCAGAAATAATGGGTAAAGATTGCTCCCATGGTGTTATTACAGTGCCGTGGGCATCATTATTGTGAAAATCTAACTTCACATAAATCTTCACTCCTTAGCTGCAACTTTCCACTCAACTCACAATCCTGTTCTTGTATTCAGAATGAACTATACATCATCTCCATGCTGTAGGACTGTACAGAATCTGTACTTGTTCTATTTAAAATGCTTATGAGATTTGGAAAAAACAATGTTAGAGTGATAGCCCCTACCATGGAGAGGTCTTGGGCATGGCTGTGTAGCTGAGGCCAGGCCAGCGTCTCCAAAGAGTGGACGATGGAGCTGCAGGCTCTCTTCTCTCTTTGGGCATGGGCCAGGATCTGGTCATCCACCTGCATCAGGTTACTGCCCATCTCTACCAGCACCTCTGACAACTGATGCAAACAAACACAGGGATTTTACAGTAAGACAACATTTACAGTAAGAAAACAGCATCAAGCATACAATCATTTCTAATATGCAATTAGATCCTTCTCACTTCTCGCAGATGCTTCACATATTCCATGAACTTCTCCATCATTTGGGCCACATACAGCACATCCACCGAGTCAGTGAAGCCTGCTGCCTCCAGGGTGTATGTGCGCACCTGGTGTGCCACAGTGACAGCATTGGATGCATTGATGGGCCTCTGAAATGCAGGAGCAAAAGGATTAGGATACTAAATGAGAACTGAACAGGAACCATGCAGTAAACCCTGCTTTGACAGTAGCACTGACCAGGATGAAGGTGTGCAGGACACGGGTGATGCCGTTGGTGTAGTGACAGTTTGAGTAGTCACCTTCCTGCCATTTCCCAGAACGGTCACAGTAACGTGAGGCTTTCTTCTGCTCCATACCGCCCTCCATAGACAAGGAAGGGTAACGCAGCTGCAGGCAGTACTGGTGGGAGATGATGCCTGCCAGGGTCCTCGGCCACCTGGGGATTCACACCGCAGGAGAATAAGAAAGCCTTCACAGCAAATGCTGTATCTTTGGGTGCTGTATGTAACAACTGTAACTAACCTGAACTCCCCCCGGTTGTTAACAACTTTGTCCTCTGGACAGAAGGAGGCGCTGTTCTCCAGCACCACTATTTCAACACTGCGAGAGGTGTTGCCCCGCCCAGTAGTCACCACACACTCCCACTCTCCACTGGCCTCCACATGTACATTGAATAGGATGAGTTCACTGCATAGAGGAAATACATACACATTATTTACACAGTATCACCACATATACAACTGTATGTCTGAACCAATTAAACACTCAACTTCAAAGCATATAAATTCACTCAACACTTGAGCATAAGGTTAAAAACATTTGAATGTTGACTTAACCACAATATCATCTGATAGTGAGCGCTCTATGTGTCAGGACAACAGCAGGTGTGTCCTAACTGTAGCTGCTGTACCTGGTGATGAAGGTGCAGTCATGCACCACGCTGTTCTCCAGTTGGACACCCATCTCCGGGTCAGAGGTCACCAGCTGACCGTTGTGGCGCCAGTGCAAGGTGGTGATTTTGTCCACCAAGGCAGCGGTGCAGTGGAAGGGCAGCCGGTCGCCTTTGAAGACCACCTGGCGCTGGGAGGGCAGCAGGGACAGGGTGTGCAGCTCCAGAGGGCCATCTGAGCAACATGGAGGCAAAGAGGCAGATGTGACCGATACAGATCACCCCGGCTTATTTCTGCTGCTCTCTCATTACTCAACCTCAGCTAAATGTTTCCACGGAAGCTATTATGAGTCTGCTGTTTTCAGAGTATATTGGATGCAGACAGCACCAATTCATAAAGACAAACCACAGGATTAGTTGTCAACACAGCTCACTGATACTTTTGGAAATGTGTCCCTTCTGAGCTGCGGGAGGAGATTGCTCGCCACCCTTTTGGTCGAGTAATCCTTAGAAACACTGGGAACATCTTGAGAATAATACTGCTGTGAGTATACTGTCTTTGTCAGTGACGAGGCCCAAGTTTTCTGAAACAAAGTGGTGAACCGCCTCATTCAAATGCACTGAGTTTCTAGCCAGGCTCTCACCACAGCTCAGCTGGCTTTCCCTTAGTCCACGCAGGGGCTTTCCCCGCAGGCTTCTGGGATAGGCGCAGAGGGTTTCATCCCCCAGCCGGGCCGAACTGCTGCGAAAGAAGCCCGGCACCCAGCGCAGCCCACAGTCACATGACAGGAAGTCCGAGTTGAAGTTCCTGGTGAGCGAAAGGATGGTCATTTATCATGGAAGATAACAGGGGTTGGATGTGTACTTTCACTCTGATGGGACCATTATAAAAGCTCTTTAGATGGGACACGTTACTACCTAGCTCATATACAGTGTATTCTCTAGTTGTCCATTATGGGATCAACGTATCATGCGTGACAAAAAATGTCCATTACTTAAAGGCCCAATCCATGTTTATTATGCAGCGCCCAAGGTTGAATTACAGCCGCCCCAACACTGACTTTGTTTACACAGAGATTTATGGAACTGAAGATATTTTTTCCCTCTGAAATGTATTTTCTGACCTCTTTACACCAGGACTGACAGTATGTAAGAGACAAGCAAATTACAAACAAAGGTTCAGTTACACTTGTAATGTTCATAAACACTACAGTAAAACAGACTTGAGTTATGATGGGCTAAGTTCCCAACAGCTTGTTTAATCATATACAAATCAAACCCTTCAACATTGTGAATATATCCAAAATCAGGGTTGTCAAATCGGTTCTGGACTGCATCTAAAGGTTAATGCTTGAAGTCAGTTAGCCCTTGCAAAAATAATATAACATTTTTCTCGAACATTTATTTCTTTTATTCAGACATGGAATGCTACGCTGTGAGAGGAAACTTTTTGAGTGTGCTTTGTGTGCTTTTTCAGTGTTTCATACTCACACTAGCTTGAGGGCCGGAAGCTCCTGGAATACTCCTGGATCCAAGGTAGATATGATGTTGCCAGATAGGTTCCTAGAAAATAGGCAAATGAGATATCAACAAATTAATTGGAGGGTTTTCCCACAGCACAGACAGTATAATGCTTTTTATAGAGTCCATTTATCTATCTCTTACAGTTTAGTGAGATTGGTAAGACCCTGGAGCATGTCTGGAGTCAAGCAGCCGATGCGGTTGTTGGACAGGTCGCTGAAAGATGTGAAAAGACAAAGGGAGGCGGTGGTTATTTTTACACCAAGATGACTCATCTCAATCACTCAGTCACAGATTGTGATATCTCAACAGTTATCATGTTGTTTTAGTGATTTCAGAATAGACAGAAATATCACTTATACTGCTAAAACTGCACAGGTCATCTTACTGGAACTTATTTAATGGCAACATAAATGACGATAAAGGGTTTGCCCTGCCTATATTATAGTACCTGTAACATTACACTCATTCTACAAGGCTTAGAAAGTTAATGATCTAAACAAGCAAGCCTGTGGTCTCCTGCCACTTTCCCTTATCAGCAGTCCATGGGACCCCAGTAAAAGCTTATCACCAGTCTGGTAAAAGCAAGGCCCCCGTTCTGCCGTCCGGGTCTGAGTGTGATGTATAGCTGCAGCCAGAGAGAGATTTGCTCTGCTGCACCTCTGACACTACCCAGCAGAGAGCTGTCCAGAGCATGTGTTTATCTCCCCCTGTTTGTTTTGAGAAGCCCCAGACCTTGCAGGGAAAACACAAGCAGGGGGAGGAGGGGGAGAGTCACGCGGCGCGGCGCAGAGGGCCAGTGCCGACCACGCTGCGCCCAGACCTCGGTGTCCAAAAACACAATGAGCGAGCAGCGAGCGGTTGCAAACTGCTGCCCTGTCACATCCAATGACGTGTGAGGAGCCTCGGCGTGGCCCTGAGGTTTCCACGGTGGTGGAGCAGGCACCAGAGATGACATCCCAGGCCCCCGCAAAGATCAACAGAGACCAGCGGAAACACTTAGTGAAGGAGCACAGCCTTTATGGTCACACTAACACCAGGAGCTCAATGTAACGCATGAAATCTGCCATGAGTTGCCAGAACCGTATGCGCTTAAGATAGACGTGAGAGGATGTGTGTGGTCCATCTCTTTCAACAACTACTGTTTTGCTAAAGAATGTGGCAGCATAAAACAAAACTGCACACACCCACTCATCTGTCTCGTGCCAAACAATTGAATTCTACATTTCCGTGCCTGCGTTTATGATTTCTGTTAATATGTTCGCCACTCTGCGTCCGAATGGAATGTGAATCACGTTAACGTCTACTTACAGTTTCCGAAGCTCAGACAGGCCTTGGAAGGCTCCAGGCATGATGGTGCTGATTAGGTTGTGCTTAAGGTCCCTGTGGAGACAGAAAACATTAGGTCAGTGGGAGAATGCATGCAGGGATGATGTAGGCACATCTTAACGCTGAGACTTCAACAGAAAGCTTCTTTAAGTGAAAATGATGGGGAGTGGATACATATGCTCCAAACACAGCTCCACCAGTGGGACACAGCAGGATATTTGTGTATACTGATAGGAAATCTTACCCCATCAGCCACCTGGGCTTGAGGCTAGCAAGATGCAAATACTTGACCAAAGAAAATATTGGTGGAATCTAAGACCGCTAGCAAGGGGTTCTACCATTTTGGTGCTTGTTTGAAAGTGACTCTTCCCACGTTAAAGTTATCCTGGCTATTGCCAAACCATAAATATTAATTTCTTTAACTGCCTTTGAAGATCTAATTTCATGCTATCCGCCGCATTTCACTCCACCCTCTTCCCATGCCGTGCCCACACCCATGTGTTAAACCATTCAGCCAGATGCCCCTCTCCATCAGCTAACCTGCATGAGAGTTCACCTCTCCGAATCCAAGAGGCTTTTTTTATTGGCCAGGTGGGAATAGGGAGGTTAAACGAGGTCAGGAGACAAATGGTTATTGGCAGGACAGGACGGTGTGGGCTGGAATGCGATCCGTGTTCCTACAGCATGAAAAATGCCTGCTCCCATAGGACTGGTCACAGAGGTGGATTTCCTTACAGGAGCTCACAGACATCAGCACCATGGTTTACAGAGGCTGCGTTTTTCTCCATTCCACTCCTACCCAGCATGCCACTGCGGTAGGCAGGACCTCGGGGGACTTTCTGGTCCTTTTTTCCACAAAAATTATCTCTCTTCTTAACCATGCTGCCTCACACTGTGTACAGCCTCAGGCATCTCTTACCCATAGTCTTGTCCGCTTTCCAAGAGATGAGCTATTTTGATCAAATCGGGGTAGGAGAATCATTTTAGAAAATGGTTTCCAGTAAAAAATTAGACTGTGCGGTATGGCTGGAATACAGTCAAGATCAGGGGTTTTGTTGCTGGTCAGGACCTGTTTTAGCCAAGCTCTCAGGGCCATCAGTCATATCAGGATTATAGATGGGAGACGGGTTATAATGATGGAGTAGCAGCTATCTGGCCTTGGACCAACAGGCTGAGGTCTGTTGTGTTTGTCTCAGAGCAGGCAGCCTTGGACTGCACAGCCCAGTCCTTTGAGCACATGCCAGCTTGTCTGACAAAACACGTTGCAAAAACTTCACAGCTTTTTAAAGAGGTGAAAGCTTACCCTGACCCACAAGCTAACCCCCCAAAAAAGTGTGCGTGTCTGTCTCTATGTTTGTGTGCATTTGACAGAGAGCAAGAGACCTCTCAGTCCGAGTGTGTGTGGCCTAGTGAGCTGATCTCAATGTATGTGGGCATGTGTGTGTGTGCCTATGTGTGCCACTCTGTTTCTCTGTTTCTGTGTGTCAGTAGCTGTATGGGATTTGTTGACCAGGGCGAGGGGAGGCGGGGGAGAACAATGCTGCTGTTTCCAGTCTGTGTGTCCCGGGGCTCATTAGTGCAGCGATGAAAGGCGGGGCGCTGCCCACAATTTCCTTTCTCTGATGACTGTCATCTCTCTCTCTCATACACACACATACACACACAAAGTCTCACACACACACACAGACACATACCGAAGATCGGAAGAGCGTCGTGTAGGGAAAG
>OMOV01089305.1:0-10117 GCA_900312565.1 Beryx splendens | reverse complement strand
TCCTCAACATGAGCTGAGCAGGGGGAACGACAACTATTCTAGCAGGCCCTGGTAGAGGTGGACACAAATACAAATGCAGCACCTTCAGATGTGACTAATGTGGAGAGAATGAGAAAGAAAGATTTTGGAAAAAACCTGAGAAGCCCCTCTTGGTGTGACAGAATTTCACTCACCAGTCTGAAGCCAGGATTTGATGCATTTGTAGCTATGATTAACAAGCAACTTCAACAGTTTGGGTTTTTTTTCTAGAGGTGGTTCTGTGATTTCCTGGCCTGTAAGATGTCCATGGTAATATTATTAACTCCATAAAACAGTGACCAAGAGCCAGAACATCATGCAAGGGCCATAAGGAATATATTTCTCATTTCTGAAGCCAAGTAGACAGTTTGCGGCAAGGCGTGAAAGTCAAAGTATGACAGGTCTTTAAGATGGAATGTGAAGTTCTGGAATAAAAGCCATGATTCATACCGGACAGTATGATTTGCATTTCAATATTGCAAGATTTGATGTGAATCAAGACTTCATGTGTTTCTTGATTACTTCAAGACCTTTTGGATGTGTGTATGGACCTGTCAACTTGATAAATGTGTTGTTTTTTACAAATTTCCCCAAACCTTATTTTCAAAAATGATGTATAAGCTGCTGATCCATTTCATTGTGTTTGTTATGTGGCAATAAAAAAATCACCCCAATTCACTTAAACTGTTGAAACAACAATGACCTCCTGTCCAGATGCACCAGTCTGTCCTTGACACCACTTTTTAAACAATGTACTTTGGTACATTATAGATTAGGTTGAATTGTACAGTAACTATTTACTGTAAGTCTGTTGGTTCCTTTCTGCTCTTTGGATGCATGTGTGGGTTTTAGGCTAAAAGCATATACCGTAGGTACGGCAAGCTGTCATAATAACATGACATATGACATATATGCCATTTTATAAATCTTTGTCAAATTACCATAAAATGAAGCTTGATTTACTGAAAATACTTGGTTTCATTCTAAATGTGGATTTTGCCCAGATGTCGAGATACCGAAGCGGTCCCTGTGATTGTCATCCATTCACCATCAGCAGTGGTTAAAATCTGCAGAAATTAGCATGGTTATTACCAGAGAACCACCTGGTTCTGATACTCCACCAGTGCATTTTTCATCCATCATCTGACCAACTGCTTCAGCAGGACTGATTTGTAATTTGTCTGAATCTACAAATAAGTTAAGAAGCCTCTGATTAAGCATTGCCATCAGGTCTTTCCAAACCCACATCCTGCAAGCCATGGCCATGTCAAGCATCATGTTTTTATACCAGAGAAAAAAAGAATTCAGTCACGCCACAAAGTGCATCTTAGTGTAAGCGGCTGTAATCTGTGCTTCAGACAAATAAGATGCCACCCCTAAAATTCCCTCAAAGGTGGAATTAAACCAGTTGGATGCACTGTGCCTCTTGAACCAGCCGGGATCTTTCTGTGCCCACTGTGATCTGTGCTGTGATCTGGCCGCCCCCCTGCATCAAATCCATTAGCTGACCTTCATCTTGACGTGCCATTTTCAACAGAACGCCCCTTTACCTCTGCACCTACACTCTCCAGTCACAACTTCAACTTACTGAGGTCCAGCACTTACAGGACACCACCGGTCTCAAGGAGCGCCCAGAAGTTAGAGAAAATACCTTCCATGTCTCTGGGACACTCTCCACAACTTACTGAAAATTGACAGCTTTTTATCTGCAGACATTAATCTCAGCTCTCATGCCTGCTGCTATTTATTGAATGTTTTTATTACGTTTTTACGTTATCTTTCTTATTCTTTCTTTTTTTTTTTGCCTTGGATCTGATCATCTTTTTCTTTTTTTTTTTAAACTTTTTTTAATTGAAATTTAGTTTTTAAAAAAGCTGCCACATATTTTTCAACTTCATAACTTTTAGTTATTTGCGTGAAATACCAGAACACAAGAAAGCAGAAGTTGGTGTTTAACTAAAGAACCTCAACTAATTTCATTAATTTTGTGGAATGTGGCACCACACCAATTTATTAACAAGTGTTGAGAGTTGATTCAGTGAGATTCCATGTATAAAAGAAACTATTGGCATATGAGTTTCATGATATCACCAAGTGTGGTGGAGTGACAGTGTGATGTAATGATATCCTCAAAGATGTTCCAAAATCCATCGCCAGTGTGGTCATTACACAATGGAAAATGTCTCAAATGTGAACAATCATAATTTGGATCATAATCAACAAAAAATGAGAAAAAAAATAACTATCAAATAAAAATAATCAACAGCTTCATCTCTATCAATACTGGCAGTAGATGGGCAGAAACTTGTTTTGGGTGGAAAATACCGCAGAGAGCACTGAGGGAAAGACAAACCTCCATGGACATATTTTGGCTGCAGTTGAAAGAGCAGCTCTTGCATGCTCCTCTGTGTGTGGTTTCATGCTTCGCCAGTCTTCACAATGAGCAAAATTATCCGAGCTTCTCTCTCTCGACTGGAGGAAATCTATTACCCATATTATGGCCCTGCTGGACGTTTTAAAAGCACTGGTTACATACTGCCAACATCTCTGTATCTCGTCTTAGCGGACGGAGTATTTTGATGGAAATTAAAAGTGGCAAGACCATTTCATTTGGTAGCATTTGAAATTACAGGCAACATTTATCTTGTTTTATGTCCTTTGCTAGTCCAGTGGTTTCTTATTTTTAATTGTGGCTTGTATTTTCTTGATGTTTAGATTGTCATATTTATTATTTGGCAGTGTATCTATTTTCACAGGTCATAAAAGTAGTTTATTTACTCGTGCGTCTTCTGGGTGAAGGTTTTGTTGAATTTCCTGGGTCATTTTGTTTCTGAATGTCCATGTGGATTCATTACAGTCCACATACATGGGTCCTTGGAAGTCCAGCCACCACGCTGGCTGCAGTGCAACCAAGTAGCAAGTCCGTTCCCCTGTAACATTTGTATTGACAGATAGAATAACTCACAAAACAAGGAAAATTAAATCAAATTCAGCCAATGGGTTGTTGTCTCCATTTGGTTCAGAGATCAAAGTCAAATGTAAGGGAACTCTAAGAGACCAGTGAACTTAGTGTGATGTTTACACCCAAGTTCAATTCATAAAGGACTGGCAGGAATATTCCTCATACCTCTGAGACACCTTGAGAGTTGCCCTGCTGACCACAGGAGGGCAGAGCCCCACCACTAAATTACCGTCCCCACTGCACAGATGACACGCCTGATGCATTTCACTAAGGAGTTAAACATGCATGATTGAGCTGACCTTTGCTATGGCAAATAGCTTCTTTTTTTTCTATGCTGACATTCACGCCAAACAGCTCACTTCTCGACAAAGTGACAGGAGGAAAGTCCCGCTCATCCGGAATCATTCATTGATTGCAGCAATACGGAGGCGGCTGCAGAGGAAGGGGAAGTATAATATGACTATATTTTTAAGACGTATAAATTATCCATCAGAGAAAACTGCTTTGTTTGTGCTTATCTGATCCATTTGTGATACTGATCCGTACTGGGCTGGCACATATAGTCATCAATTTCTTATCAATGCACTAAGTGATGAAAGGCTATATTGGAACCAGAAAATTGAGTTTTAAAAAATCTATCACAGCAGAGTAAATAAGGATGTGGTTAGCCTCCCTAATTACTGGACTTGTTGCCAAAGAAGGAATGAAAAAGAAAAGGCTGCTTAGACATGTGTTTTGAGTTGCACCCTTCACTCATATAACCTCATTCATCTAAGAGCAAGAGTGAGTCAAAGCACTTTGTAAGGGCTATTTTTGTCTGTACAGATCATGGATCAGCTCGATGATTTCATATCATCTGTCCTCTTACGAGGCAGGAATTATAACACCTCACACCAAATTGACCCTGGACCAGTGTCTGGGGCAGCAGCACCCTAGTCCTGCTCAGAGTCTGGTTTCGTTGATGAGTTCATTCATCTTTCAGCAGTCAGCGGGCCTGTGGAGACACTTCCACCGGCCAGGGCAGATAAGACGATCGCTAGGAGAGTCTCCGCTGAGACTCCGGAGCAGCGTCACCTTCTCAGACAGCGCTGGCTTGTCTTAATTTTCCTTGACACTTAATGAGTCAGTCTGAGTGTGGCTTTAGGCCCCTTGGAGGGGGAGGAGGGAAGTTCCCAGGGGGAAACTTTTGAGGTGAGGACCATAATTAGAGCCAAACAAGGACAGCACTGTCCCCAGCATCCACAGGTGAAACCCAAGATAACAGGGGAGGGAGATGTGAATGGGAGCTTTTGGACAAATTAAGGCTTGAAGCTGAGGCCCTTCACCTTTTTTGGTTTCCAGCTCCTTGCCTGTTAAAGAGCCTACTCACAACATTAATACTGACGCTGCCTATTTGTACGCCACTGGTTAGGGTGATGGATTCTTGGGTAAGGTGGTGGACGACAGGCAGAAGTGTAGGGTAAGGGTAATTTTATACCTAGTGAATCGGTGAACACAATTATTTGATTTACAGCGTGAGAGCTGGACAAGGAGCTCTTGTTTCGCTGTGGTTGTTTTCTTATAATGTATTATTATTCTGAGAATGAGATCAGTTTACCTTCCTAAGTTCTGTCAGGGATTTTTTTTTTTTTCGAGGACAAAGTCCAACTCACATGAAAGCAGATGTACTGTACATGCAGTCAATTACCATAATGCGGGCAAGTGATATTGTGATATTAGTGAAAGGCACCATGTAATCCAGCTTTGTCTTGAATAACATGCGGTGCACTCAATGGAGCAGCTGTTTTAGGTATAAACAACGAAGACAGGCATTATTGGTGCCCACAGTCCTTAGTTGCCAGATTGGATATAATGTTCCTGTTTTAATACTTGTTGATTTGGTTTATTTGCCCATAGCATTTTGGGGAAAACCCCATTCATGGACAGGAGGGGAAGTGCTGATGCAGGGCTTTAACATCCTGGCGCTGAATCACTAAATAACCACATGTGCACACAATCAAACTATGAACTAGAGTGAGATCAGGGTAACCTTTCACATCCCAGAAATATGCTGGCATATTATACAAACTAATCCATCACCAAAATAGTTCAGCTGGATATCTTGGACACTGAGAGGAGCACAAGAGGTCCATACTGTCGGTATGAAAATTACATATCGACTAGTCCTCATGGTATTTTGTTATACCAATTAATTTATTCAGACGCTGAGCAGGTGCTTCCATTTTAAAGACTGGTGCTTTCTGACTGTATGCAGCTGATACAGTTAGTGGCTGTGACTAATGCCAATAAGCTCCGCCAAAGCGAGTGAGAAACCGTTCACACAAGCAGTGCAGCACTCTAGCAGCATAACATCAGACAATGGAAATACTGAGTGTAATGACCTCAGTGTCTCCAACAGCGAGACCAAAGGGCTGAACTCCAGACCCCCAACAACACACCTGACTCACCCCGTCTATGTGTGTGTCCCGGGTTACAAACGCCGCTCGGCAGCCAAGAGGGGCACGGTGGGCTCTGATGACACCCCTCTGTGGAAAAACACGCTGGCTATGACTGTGCGAGGCTGATCCGTCCAGGAAAACTACGCTCCCATGAGTGAAGCGCTTGATTTGACGTCCACTCGCTGGTGAAAGCTGCACTCACTTCTGCCATGAGGAATAATCACATCACAAGCCTGCATTACGCTCCTTTAATCACTTATATAGACTTTAATGTACCATGGGGCTTTGCTATTACATCTGTTTTATACTTTGCGTTCAGGGTATCGGGTGGCTGGAGCCAGTTTTTGCACTCGGTGAAGCCCAGAAGTGGTATGCTAAACTACCAGTGTGCCTCAATTAACCTCACAGCCCAAAGTGCAAGCACGTAATTTAGGGTTTACCATGATAAATCTGTAGCTCGCAGGCCCGGAGTCCCATCTAGTGACCCTCAGTTTAAACCCTGTCAGTCAGTCTGCCCTGTTATCATCAAGCGGTTGATCAAGAGATACACTCAATGTCACGTAGCAGCATAAAGCCGATCTTATCTCGCAGGAGGCCTCAGATTGGGTTACAGCAGTAAACAAAAAAGAAGTCACAGCCAGAGATAAATGGAGCTCCATACAGGCTCATTCCTCCACACAAGGACAATGACATGCAACTCATTTCCCCCGCTAAATACACTATTATCATCACCCTCCCAGATGCGGCTTATGATCTAGGCTTATCAAACCAATTCTAAACCAATCAAACCAGATAAGTTGCGCCTCTTTTAGCTGGAGACAGGAGAAGGGGAAGGGGAATATTTTTTTATCGGTATTAAGCTTCGGGATTTGTTTTTTCTCCACACCATGTGTAAAACCATTTTAACGCCACTTTGAGGAAAATTATTTGCATATGATCCAAAGCCTGCACATGTGTGAACAAATGTTTAGGATTATGCCAATGAGGAAAGCCAGGCACTTATAAACTGAGCTGTCCAATGTGCTGAATCCCTAGAGAAAGATAATACTCAGTGTTCAACGGAGGCAAAACTTACAATGTGCCATCACACCACTTAAATCCTGATTTAAAAATTTATGTTGCTCTGCAATTCTCCCAAACAAGCAACCACACTACCACCAGTGTTCATCTCTTTTATTTGTTTGTTTGAATATTTCATTGTTGACTTGCTGCTTTTTCCACTCCTTGGTGGGAAATACTCAAAGCTCATGATATGTATACATTTGCCGTGTATAGGCAAGTTGCTGGTTGTGTAAGAAGAATAGATTGCATGGGAATCCTGCTCTTTTTCTCATAGTGCAGCACTGAAAGGATGTCCACTAAAGAATCACATCAGGCTGTCCCATGGAGACGCTTAGATAAACACACAGCTAAAATAGAGGGGGTGTCAGGTTGCACCAAGAGGTATTGGTAAAAGAAAGGAGAGCAAAAAGCATTGTGAAAGCATTGTGGTCGCTCTATTTTCTATCCCAGGTAATTTTTTTTCCCACTTTGCAGACCGGACACCCATAATTTCTCAAACAAACACGAAACAACATCCTTCAAAGCCCCAAAACAAAGGCCTGGAGACCTGATATAATAATTGGGGCTGGGTGAGTAGTGGGTTTGTCTCGGCAGTCAGTGATGGCCCGGGGAGACAGCTGGACCGAGGCAGCTCTGGAAGCAGCCTATGGCCAATCGTGTCAGTGGATGGTCAACGGGGTCGTGACATGAAAAAGAAACTCTGAAAAGTTAGGGGTCAGTTACAGCGACTGTCATCACTTAGCCTCCCCTGCCCGTTTCACCTGAGGTCTCCCTCCACGGTGAGAGCGCCACTGACTGATGCTTGAATCACTGTTTGAATCACTGAGCAGCGCTGGATTGCAACACGCATTTTACATCTGGACTGTGTATTTCAGCTGAGTGCCAAGGAACTGCCATGCAGACTTTGAGTAACTCCGCAGTCTATTGTGCTCTTGCGCTGTTAAGCAAGACAAAAGTGGGAAGCAAAAAGCAAAATGTTTTTTATTGGGCTCCACCTTATAGATTAATATAATAGGCCCTTTAAAAGCACCACGACCCTGAGTGAAATTCCCCCTCTGAATCCGGCTGTGAGCCACCCACTGCGATTTGGAAACCAGAGTCAAACTGCCATTCACTGTGGTCAAATGATTTTGGTGGGGCAGAAATGTACATTTGAGCCTTTTAAACCTCAAAACTCTTCAGACTATCATTAAACATTTATTTCATTTGTACCCTTTACCAGAGACTTTTGGGATGTGTGTGATATATTTTGGGAGGCAGAAAATAGAGGGCTCAAGTGTAATCATAGAGCTAATTCTCAATGAAGTAATACAAGGGTGTGATTGGAGGGTTTTTCTCACAGATGTTTTGGTTCCCTCTCAAATGAAATAAAACATATGAAGCAATGAATGTGCTGAAGGCCAACACTTTGATAGACAATACTCTACTGACATTCATTCTTCTTTGGACACCAAGATGAGCTCCGTGCAAAAAGAATTAAGCTTTGCATGGAATTACATTGTTTCTGACATGTTTGCTACAATAGCACATCCTCCAAAAACGCTGATGAAGTTTGATTCCTGAAATCTATTATCGACTATAGCAATGATACAGTATGTGGCACTCAGCTGTGTGTTATTGGTGATAATTTATCAGTTGGTAGATATTGTTGGAGTTCAGAAATATTAGCAGTTTAGTCAAGATTTGCTTTGCATGATCAAGCCTTTAGTAAAGTCCCCATCAAGTCACATTGGTATGTTCACACTGGAGCAGCAGATAAAATGAATATTGATGATGACAATGAATAGAACCACAATTTGTGAACACTGTGACAGTTTGTTATGGTTTGTGTTACGGTGGGTTTTCTCTTTAATGTACGGGTGCATCTTAAAAAGGAAAAGACAGCAATTCTTTGGTGCTGGATAAATAAAGCTGTAACAAAAGCCAAAGTATTTCCACACTGGTGTACTTCTACTGCACTAAAAGCGAATTTATTTTACATGAAAGATGGCTTTTCATCCCCACTGGGCCTTTTATCAGGACACTGTGAAACAGATATCCACACATATGTATAATCTTGCATCTTCTGCCTCAAGAGTAATCAAGTCTGTCAGGTGCGCTGTGCCAAAGGAAAGGATGGCAATCATTATGCATGGTTCTGCATGGGTAGAGTTACTAGAGGAAAACACCAAAACTCATTAATTATATACAGAGATATGTGTATATAATATGAAAAATGTGGAAAACACACTTCATTGAACCTTTTTTTTTTTCAAATAAAACCCATAGTAACTCCATCATAGAAATGGTTTACATCTCATACTCATTAATTCCAATGGGCGACAAAGTGTCAAGCCTATGAATCTCTTTAATGTCACAAATGAGGAGTTGTCCCAGTAACCCACCAAGCTAGCTCTGCTTTTGTTCCACGGTCTCCACTCACCCATTTGTTGTACAAAATCTCTCTCCAATTACCGTGGAGACGTGGTGCACTATCATCATTTATAGGGTAACAAGTCTTTTGCCATATTCTTTATAAAGTCTTGGGGGAAACAAAGTTGTTAATTTCGCATGGCAGTGCAGAATAGCGTTTTTGATAGAGTATCATCTTACCTGCCAAGGACTACATCATTGCTGCAACAGGACACAGGCCTCTTGCTTGGCTGATCTGGATAAACAGATTGTGGTATTTCTGGGGCTGCACCACTGGGTGACAATAATACATCTAAATGGCTTTTATTTACCGTGAAACTCAAAATGTAGGGTGAGTTCCAAAAACAGAGACAGTCGCCAGAGTCTGTGACCCACGTGAACTGAAGAGTCACATTACTTTACATCACTTTACCTCTCCCCAGACTTCCGAAAATGAAAACGGAGGCAGGCAAGAGGTAAGTGGATTCTGGAGTAAGAAAAAAAATACAGCTGTAGCAGAGGAGCACTGAACTTTAACTAGCCTTGATTAATGGGACAGTAGTGATATGATCCTACACCGCAGCTGATATAAAGCGATATATAAAAAAAATGACCCTACTCTTAATTAAGCCTGAATACCTCCGACAGCTTCCCTTTTTGAAACCACTTAGGCGTATAACTACTTATTGTGCTGAGTTCAAATGCAGCCAGACCGCTAAAGAGAGAGGCTTTTCACATAAATATAAATCATTCCCTATACCTCTGATGATCCATGCAGACATTTGTTGTGGCTCCAGGAGAACAGAGAACAAGGGAAGAAACATACATAAAATACATCTCGGAGACTAATGAAATATATGGGCCAAGTCATACATACACAATGCTGGCTGGCGTATATTTCTATGTACATATCCTGTCATTAATCTGATGTCCATGTTACCTTTGATGGTTGATTTTTTCTGTTCTTTTTTGGAAGATGTTGGTGATTGAAACCATTGTGGAAATGATAAATAAAAACCAAATGATAGATGAACACATGAAAGTGGTAATCTGAACATTTAAGTAAAGTTTTCCACAAGTGAGCTCGCCCCCGCAGCACCTCGCTCCCTATCAGCTGTAGTAAAGTGAATCTGGGTGGTAGCAGTTCATCAAGAAGCGAATGGGACGTCACCTCTAGTGTCTGTGAGAAAACCTCCCAGCAAGCCGCTGAGAAATGACGGGTTGGCAGAGAGTTCTGTGGCTGTGT
>OMOV01089289.1:0-11923 GCA_900312565.1 Beryx splendens | reverse complement strand
CTCTTGTTTTCAATATTACAGCAAATATACACACACAAGATGATAACACACAGCCTCTCTCTCTCTCACACACACACACACACACACACACACACACACACACACACACACACACACACGCATGCACAGATGCAGGATCTTCCATTATTTGGGAGGAGATTCATCGGAGATAAGCAAATGTTGCCTTGTCTTTCGAATCTCATCACTTGGCACAGTTTTACTCCCTTGGCTACTTTGGGTACCGTGCTACTGAAGATGACTGATAGTGACATCAGAATCACTAAAAGTAGAAGCAGAGTCTGTTCATCACACTATGGGGACCGGGCTTTAAAAAAAACCATATATCCTTTAAAGGAAGACGATGCCTTCGGGTCCAAACAAAAGCTAAGAACACACGCAACTTATAAGATTTAATTTCCTGAAATGCAGAAGGGAATATGACCTTCAGAGAAACAAATCCCCAAAACAATAGATGACAAACAGCTGTGGACTGCTTTGATGATAATTTTGCATATTGTAACTGAGTCATTATGCAAAATATTATATTAAAAAAAACCTATTTAGCGAGGGAAGGTTCTTCAGAAGACACTCGCCGTTCAGCATCGAGTGTCCTCAGAAAGCTGTGTTTAAAGATATCCTAATTTATGCAAGAAAAAATACAAAAAACTAGCCATTTTACTAAATAACTAACTAAACAGATGCATAAATAAATACTGCAAGAACTGGTCAGCCTCTCTGCAAACTTTATTCTGAGAATAAAGTAGAAATTTTACATTTTACATAGTCATTCTCCAAATAATGCACTCATTGTTAGTATCCGAATAGCGGATAGAGGTGCAACCCAGGTCCAACACCTACTGAGAATATTTCAAATCAAGAGCTCTTGGGTGGGAAAAGCCTATTGTTGACTGTAATGCCTGTCTTTTTTTTGTCTTTTTCTATTTGCTACTTTATCAGGGGAGGGGGAGGCATGTAATTGTCTTGATGCAACAGCGCCCCAGTCCCTTTTAATATAGAGGTAACACAAAGCTAACACCCCATTCATTACTGATGGACCACTGTGAGAAATCACATGGAGTGGGATTACACATTAGACAATCTTCTTTTCTTGTTGTTATTAAGTAGAAAATAGGATGGATATGTTTGAACCGTTGCCAAGAGAGGGCCCCTCTGCGAGCGTCACCCTACTTTTTTGAGTCTGCTTGCATCACACCGCCGCACTTTAACGATGGTGTTCGGTATACAATACGTTAGACCCAGATGCATGACGCACTTACGGATCGCTGCCTAGAACACCGGGCTCCATATCTTAAACCCCACGGACTGCGAGAGTCGAGGCAATAAATCTTAGGGGTCCCATGATGCAAAACAAAGCAAAATGAGAAAGTAAAGCACAAATAAAACAAATGTACCAAACCGTCATTCCACGGACTAGATATGTGTTATCATAGGTAGGCAGACTGGACTGTGATTGGGTATTAGAGACATGACTATGACGATGGGAGAAAAATAAATTATTTTTACCACTTCAATGTCCATGTCCTGTTCTTCACCAGCCTCCTTGAGATCTAGCAAAGAACCCACATCTAGCTGAATTCTTCATAAAGCTCTGTAAATCATGTCTGTTGATGTCCTATGTGCACATCAGGAGCAAATGCTGATCAAAAATGATTATAGAAGAAGATAAAACATTCATTTTGACAGCTACATCAATATAGCTTCCCTAGTCTGGATGGGACCAAGCAACTTGATAAACTGTAAAAAACAAAACCATAAAAACAACACAATAGAGATATGGATCTTATCTCTGTATTTTATTTGTTTTGAGTCTGCGTCAGTGTGATAAAGCACCTGGGCTTCTTCGGAACTTAATTCATACACAACTTACAACGGTTCTTTATGCTGTGGCTTTTCCTGTTAATGAAAGCCACAATGGAGAGTGGTGAAAGAGCATTTTTAGACAAAGTGCCGCTGAAAGGACACAGTAGTTGTAAAGCAGAACCAGACCTTCACTCGGGGACTCATTTGAAGGGTGGCATTGCAAAACAAGATTCTCGCTTTTTCAAACATGTGGCGCTTGCTCTTAAAAATATATTGCTGCTATTAAAATGAAGCACGCCATGAAGTCTTGGCTTTCTAGCTAAATACAGGCCTTTGCAACATTTTAGATGATATTTGATTTGCTGAGCAATGAATATCAGCTAACGTTTTCATTTTGGACCTTAGTTCTCCATTTCAAGGCCCTCAAATCTGTGGGAGGTTGTAATTTTTTTCACTTTTATTCACTGCAGCACGTTCTTCAATGTGCCGGCCACCTCCTTTGATAACAACTGTCTGAGTCAGGTCACCAGCGAGGTCAACCACAGACTTCGCCCCTCTAAGATATTCCAGACGCGAGTTAACTGTACTCTAATGCTATGACAAAACCCACTTCGCTCTCTACAGCAGACACATAACACACAGCGTGGTGGAGACATTCCAGGTCCATCTGAAAGTGATCAACCAGTAAGCTACGGCAGAATTACTGCAAGAGCTCAGACCCAGATGAATCAGTTGCCATGCCAAGGTTATATGTACATTGTAACTGTACATTGGGTATTTCAAAGTGTTTATCTCCTGGGGCATCCTGATCACTTTCGATATGGTTTCAGACCACATCCGCAACAGGAGCTTAAACAATAATAATGTAGTCCTTTATCAATTTCCATCTGGAAATTCTTTTGGTTTTCCCCCACCGCAGGGAGGTCAGGCTCAGCTACAGAGAAGCAGAAGCCTGGAACTTCGGTGTCTTGCTCAAGGACACTTCAGCTGATGATGTGTGGCAACACAGGGGCTTGAACCCAGGTTCTCTCGTTGAGGGAAGGGCTCTTTATGCAGCCAGCCAGCTAACCTCCCCAGAAATGTGCTTTTAGCTTCATTTCCTCTGCCATATGCACTGATTCTCCTATCTACACATTTTGCAAATGGCCAATACAATATGAATGATGTACAATGAGTTATTATTCATTAGAGGTGTTTCAAAAAGCTGTGTTTTGGACTCTGCTGGTGTATTGTGCTTTGTTCTGCTTCCTTATGTGTGTCCTATATCATTCTGCTGTGTGGTTGATTGTTTATTGATCGGTTAGATGTAGTAAAGTCCTTTGAGACATGCCTGTGATAAAGGGCTAAATAAACAAACTTGAACTTGACTCATTAATGCTACCTCTCTATTATAATAACATCTTCATCCTTAGAGCTCGGTGCTGTGGCCAAGCTATTTAAAGCTCATCAATGCATCTATTTGTTCCCTCATATTCTATGAGCCTCCAAGGGGAGGAGCTCTGCACAACTGCTATAGGGAGCTTCCCTGAGCTGCATCAAGCCAGGCACACCGGCTGGGATAGTACCAGAAGTTGGTCGAATTTCCCTTCAAAATAAAACATTATATTTGTCACTTTAGGGAGGGAAATAATAATTGAGTATGGGGTGGATATATGTATCTAAATTCTCTTCCAAAATAATCTTTACATTATATTTGGAATGAAATTCTGCAAATGTCTATGTGGTTATGCATAGAGCCTACATGCTGTAAAAAAGGACATTTTAGGAAAAACACATCAACAAATAGTACTTTCAGTTAATACATAATCCTACTTTAATGTAAGCTATTGTTGATTTTTTTACTTTACTTTTTTACTTTGTGTTATTCACAAAACGATGCAACGCATTCATCAATAATGATTTTATTTTGAAAGTCTTGCGGAAGTCTTGCTTGTCATTGCGGCTGGCTTGACGCTGGTGCTTCCCTGTTAGTCCACCTCTAGCGCATGCAAATTACAGAGCAACTCCAATATTTCACAGATTGGTTTAACTACACAGAGCGCGAGGCGCAGCGCAGCGCAGGAGCGAAGCAGTGCGCCCTTTCTGTGTGTTGGAGGGAGCTGCCAAAGAAGACAGAACCGGCTCTACACATGAACAATAGTGTTTTGTTCTCGTGGCTTGAACCTGCAACTTCATCCTAATTAATCCGGGGGAAAATTGGAGAAGGGATACTTGAGTGGGAACATCCCGGGACCTGCGCAAATCGCCTCGACGTGAACACCACATGCAATGGAATAATTCGTATATAGCCTATGACAGCGTTATAAGACTCAGAAAAACTGTGGACCCGAGTGGACAAGGGGGGACTGAGGTATTCTGCGAAGTTTCTGTGTGTCAGCCTGTTTTAAGGAGCCCAGTAGACCGGAGAGAAAGTGTTGTGGAGGTTAGCACCTCTTCAATGCGTCGGATCCCCGCAGCTCCTGATGGACTGAGCACGGTGACATTTGGAATAGCCTGCCCCTTTTTTCATCACTTTTAACCGGTAAGTCATGGAGCAGTGTGACTTGTGGTGTTTTGTGTGAATTGTGTCTAAAACCTGCATTGTAATGTGTTTATTCTAGTTTTGCAATACTGGACCAGCTAGGCAGCGTGCGCCCGCGGCTCTGTGGTCAAATTGCCTCGGCTACTGTAAAGTAGAGACGCCAGGTGTCCATTATGGGCATGTTCCAACTAGCAAAAGTATGTTGTCTATAGTTGACCTTACAGTCTCTGCAGACATAACAACCTTTCACAGTTTGAAAATGCACAATCTCATGTAAGTATACCGAATTCCACCGCTTGATGCTAACATTATTGTGATGTGGACTGACTTGGCACAAGCACAGGCTGCATGTCGGCTGCGCGCAAATCAACAACGCATATATTCGTCCTTTCAGCCGGAATGACAGAGTTGATTTTTCAAGAAGTGGAAAGTGCTATAAACAGTGCCTGGACTTGACAAGTGGGGGAGAGTGAAAGTGAGAAGTGAGTTTTCCTGAGGGGCTCCTTACCTTGAGCGCACCTGGCCGCTTGCCACATGCAGCTTCTGTATCCTACGGCGCTGCGCAGGGTTATGTTAATCAAGCTTCGTGTAGTGCCCAGCAACGCCTCTTATAGCTGCTCTAAAATCACTGTAAACCACGGCCTTGAGTGGCTCATTACTTCTATAACATGGCGGTACCATTATAATAAAAAAAGAATGCAAATGCGCAATAAACGTTTTTATTTTGGAATGAATCCACAGTAGGCTAAAGCTAAAAAGAACTATGTACTGCTAAGCGACCTATGAGTAATTTTCGGTAAGCCATTAATATTTAAGTCAGCTATGCGGTCACAGGTGTGTTTATCGGGGATTGTACCACGACTTCCAACTGGGCTCAGCCAATCAGAACGCAGGACTGGGACTAGGCTATCTGTTTTATTAGAAGCATAATTTATCAACCACGGGATCTTTTTTTAAAATCTCGTGTAAACTCGTTATCATTTGGTATGTACATGCTTTACAGTTGCCTTCCCTGGTAGTTCCTGAAACGATGCAAAATGACTGGCAGGCTCTTATCTTTACCAATTAGTCGCATGCTTGGCCATACTGTAGATGATGACTGATAAAAACATGTTTAGAAAAGGTATGCTTAATTTAATTGCCTTGTACTTTTCCTGCACTACTGCAGTCTTTTCATTTGTAGCAGGGGGTATAAGGTTGCACATTTAGAGATAAGCCCTAAATTTAAGTGCAACTTAATGAAGAAAAGTGTCTAATTAGTTTCATATTGTGAATTCTATAATTGAGTTGGGATCCCAATTTTTTGCTTGGTTGAATCAATGGTTAATGATTTAATAGCTATGGTATATTTGCTTCATACCATGACTGTGTGGACTGCCATTGCCTGAATAAAGGTGTTCTAAGTTGGCTAAATATTGTGATTAATTAATGACTAATGATTACAACAGCTTTATTAAGACACAAACTCGGTAGGTGATTTATCATTCGGTTTCACATTGTTGTCCCCACCATTTCCCCTTAGAATCTATAGTTAACTACAGGTCTGCATTGAATTATCTGAGTTTATGAAGGCAGGCACTTCCCTCTTTTACCACAGGCTTAAGTGGAGCAATGGCTCAATATGAACCATCATTCAGCCATCGAACTATATTGGGAAAGATGATGACCCAATGTAAAATCCCCACATGGGACTGCGTTGTTTACTTGTGGCTATCAGGAAACAATATTGGTTAGACCACCATGAGCTAATGTGCTTAGGCTGGCAGCGGAGGAATGCGTTTGTAATGGTATTACTGCAATGTGTGAAATAGCCCACAGAGAATGGATTATCCTGCGTGGTCTGACCAGTGATAGTAGCCAGTAGCGTTGAGAGTATCAACTTGGGGGGTCAAAATAATAATAAAAAAATAAAAATTGTGAAACTTTATCAGACAGGGAAACCCGGCAGATAAAGCGGAGCGGCTATCTTTCTCTAAGACATGGAGGAAATAGGCTGCTCACGCCCACAGAATATTGAATCAGTCGAAAAAAGGCTGGAACAAGGGGCAAGGGAGTTGAACTATCTCTTGCCTCTTGAGTGGGCGGATGTCATAATTATCATTCTCTGGGATTGCGGTGGAGGGCCGAGGGCACTGGCAGAATCTCTGCAGATACGTGGGTGTAGCGGTGGTGACGACCCTGTAGGGCAAGCCACATCACTTCTAATACAGTGGAAAAAGGGACAAGTCCACCATAATTGGGGCCTGGGAACATTGCAGGGCGCTCGGCGAGGGCTCGCTCAAGTAGATGGGTGGACAGAGCCTGAACACACACACACACACACACACATACACACACAGACACACGCACATGGACGAGAACACACACTCACACACGCGCACACACAAAAGCAATAGAGTGCAGGGGGCTCTAATCTGCTACCCCGTGTCAAGCTGAAATGAAACAACCCTAGCTGGACGCAACAAGTCTCTCTCTCTCTCGCTCTCTCCCTCTAAGTCTCTTTCTCATTCTCTCTCTTTCTGCCCCCGAGCCAGTGCAGCCTGACTATACGTATCAATGGTAGCACTCAACTGTTGGTTGGTGACCTCCAAGTGAATAGGGGGGGAAAAACAAAGGTGGCTCTCCACTGCTGCTCAACCAGATCCTTTGTATTTTATGCTTTGCAGTAACTCAGTGTTAGTGTATAAAGTAAATTAGTGGGTAGGGCTAGCATTGTGAAAAGTACTCCCTGTAAAATGCTTTTTATGTAATTGCCAGACAGGGCATCCTGTATTATTAAAGCATAGCTCTTGCCTGTTTGTGCTTAGTCACTCCTTGCTGTATTGCTGTTGTCCAAGAGTGTGTTATCTCAAACACCTGGAAGAAAATAGCCCTTTTCACCGAAAGCCCTCCTCGCTTTAAAACCCCTCTGTCAAGAGAGATATAGTGCGGCGCTGCAGGCCAGTGGATCTTGAGTCTGGTGAGTCGAAGGAATCCTTTAGGGTGTTTGCAGAAAATAAAGGGTAGTTAATCTATTGTTTCATTTCTCAGTTAGAGAACTCTCTATCAGTCTGTCTATGTTTCTTTTACCTCCTCAGTCTCTATCTATCGATCTATCTATCGATCTATCTATCTATCTATCTATCTGTCTGTCTGTCTGTCTGTCTGTCTGTCTGTCTGTCTGTCTGTCTGTCTGTCTGTCTGTCTGTCTGTCTGTCTGTCTCTTGCTCTCTCTCAAGGCCTATGCATTTCAAAATGTCTTGAAAAACCTTCTGTATGGAAAGCAGCACATGACATATCACAGGTTGTGTTAGCATTATGATGAAATTATGAAAGGACTATTAAGGGCCAAACACATTGCTCTGACTTTACACTCCCTGTTGTCGCATCAATGTCACGTGTGCCATGCACACTTTTCTGACACCAGACATGTGGTGCTTGTTGCCTGTAAATGCATTAATCTTAAGCTTCTATTGTGATTCAAAACATTTTTTAAGGTGTCTGGCAGTAACCCATCCAAAAACCAAATAATGAATTATGGGTGTTGAGAGAATACACTGTTTTTGTATATATATATATTTTTTTTTTTGTTAAACTTGACTTTGAAGATTTTGTGCTTTGAACAGGAGCTTTACAATGCTATCTGTCCGCCGTGGTAGTCACATTTAATTGGGCTTGAAAGGTCTTGCACAGTAAGACAGTGCAGGTCAACTCAAGTCTCTGCAGTTCTAAAGTCATCAAGCACTCAATTAACTCAGCCGCATTACCTGACCTAGAAAAGAAAAACTGTGAGAGCAGAGGAGCACAACAAGATATCTTGAACTAATTCTGTATCAAAGTTGCTGTCCCAGCCACATTTTCAACATCAAGGTGCTTCAACAAAGCTTTTGGAAGAAAAAAAAAAAGCGACTTAGGCGTTTCGTTTTAATTGTCTAAATTTGTGTTTGAGGACATAATTGGAGCTAAATCTGGGCAAAATCTTGTCGTCTGCATCTACTTTAATTAGAATGATTTAAAGCTGCACTGGCAAGATTTTTATGTAAAAATATATCTGTCTTATTGGCCTAAAGTAATCACAAAGTAGGACTGCAATAGAGAAGAGTGTCCCATCCTCTAAGACGCTGTAGATTCACCCTATTTGGCCAAATTAAATTGCAGTATTGGACATGGACACTGCTCCGCCAACAGGAAGGGACAAATCATAAGAGTGAAATACAAACTGTCTCCTAAACAGCGGCGAGAAAGCTCTACCTCTATCTCTAACTCACTTATCTTGTCTCTTTAGTATCCTTTGGTATAAAGCATCACTGACCAGCGGGATTGCAGGATTTGTAAGTATTGAAGTTCTTAGCTTTAATTTACTTTTTTTTTTTTAACTTTTTTTTCCCATTTTGTTTTGGCAAATCATACTTCAGCAAACATTTCACGTGGGGACATTCATTCTTATTACATCTAGTATTCAGACTTGGAGAGTGGAAATGCAGAGTAAAGCACACTTACGTATCTACCATTCAAGTCAGAGGCACTGTGTCCCGTCTTTGGACTGGTCCAAGTCTGCTCGGTCTGACACTGACGATTCCAAGAAGTCTCGCTTTTTTCCATTTGTCCCTGGATTTACTTTGCTCATTTGCATTCGTCTGCTCAGAGATTCGAACGGGTTTTGTTTTATTTATTGTTTTGCTCAGTTTTGACCCAGAAATAAATTCTCCAAGAGCGTAGATGGTAAATAGGGAGAGGACAATGGTGAGAAAAGAGTCAGAATTGGGGTTACTGCATGATGTAGTCAATGATTTTCTGTCTAACGGAATAAAACTTGCCACTGCACATATTTCTCAAACAGTAAGAGATATCCTGTGACACCATGTCTCCTTCTACTTTTTCCTTCTAGACAAGAGCCCAGGCAGCTCTGGATACCGTATTTATCCCAGATTTTTTTGTTTTTAGACAACTCTTTTATGTCATTCTTCATTTATCAGGTAGTTTACAATGGAGGGTGAAGGAAGGCAGAGGGAGGGGATCACGTGCAAAGTTTGTGAACTAGATAAACCCTCGACATAAGTACACGATTTGCCTTGTAGCCCTGTTGTAGCTGCATTACAGGAAGTTGTAGGTGGTGCCCTTTACATTGTTTATCCTCAATAAGCAGGTTCGTCTAGTTATAATCTATGGCTCCTTTCAGGCTGAACTTTGTGTATCAGGATGGAGATCTACACCTATTTATAGAGTGAATCATGAGACTGTCATTGCCATTACCCTGTAGCCATTCTTGAACAGTCTGATGATTCTACTGAGGCTGGGCATTCCATTGAAGTGGGCAATTCAAAATGGAGAATAGAGCGGAGGATAGATGAAAACTGAAGAGAGACTTAAGAGGATCATGTAGGCCATTCTGGCCTGGGCTGGATTATGGAATACTGGCCGATTTTATATTTATATTAGTCTAATTTACTCAACTCCACTTTTTAGCAAACTGATTTGGTCCTGTCCGGACTAAATATTGGCACTCAACACACCCGCGGTGTTTCATTACCTGGTTGAAAAAGTCTCAACACAGTGTACCCTGCTGTGCACCAGTGAGTCATTACTAAACAGGAAGAATCTGTCTCTTCTAAAAAGACAATAATCTACACGTAAAAAAAATGTACATCTGTTAGCTGCAGATGTCTTTCCTTGCAAAACGTAACTTGATGCCACTATACACTGGTGTAATCTGCTGGCTCATTTCTGGAGAACTAATTACTGCGCATTAGTTAAACAGACCATTTGAAATGCAAGCCTGCTAAATCATGCCTGCCAAGGGAGCTGAGCTACACCCCCACCCCCCTCTGTGCTTCTATTATTAGTTCTATCATGCATATGCTTGCTATCAGAAATTAGGGCCCACCAGCTGAGAGGAATGGTAAGGTAAGTAAGGAGGATATGCACTACAAGGTGCAATGTTTTATGTGTACGTACGTGCGCGCGCGTGCATATGTTAGTGTGTGTGTGTGTGCGTTTATGTTCATGTGGATGTGTAAGCTTGCTATGTTTAAAGGTATTTAGCATATCAGGCCACACTGCAGATATCGCACCATATGATCAGCTGCCAGCTGTTAAGGCTGCTGCATGACTTGAGCAGGTTCACAGCTGAAGTTGCTTTTAATGGGCCACTGATGATGCTGCTAAAGATGCACCCTTTGTAGCACCGGACCGAGCACGGGGCATGATCCTTGCTCCCCTGGTCACTAAGCCAATGGCTAACCACACTGCCAAGAGGATCTTTCTTTCCTTCCGCTTTGTAGAGCAGTTGGTAGGGGAACCGTGGTCGCTACCCCCCCTAGTCCCCTCCAGGTGGAGTGTAGGGCAGATTTAATCGTCAAAGACACGGGGTGGATGTGCAAGTTTGGTCCAACTGGTCGACTTGATGTTATATACTGAGTTTTTGAACTGAAAATGCTGTAGGTACATTGATATTCATGACTTGTGGGCAGACTCACAGGCCAGTGTAACGAGTGGGCAAGGAGCTCGCCCTGGGATATCAGGAATATCTCCATGGAGAAGCAGACAAATTGAAAAATATATATCAGTAACTTTGTGTAGCATGAAATGGGCACACACCGTTTTCTGCACAGTTTCCCTCCTATACCAATCCTGCACACCGCCCGGATGGATTGGAAACCTGCTGCCCTGGTTACTAAACAACATGCTCAGTACCGAGACATAATTCTGCAGAAACTATGAGGTCATTTCCCAGCCAAGTCCCATCAATGACTCCAGAAACAGTATCCAGTTCCTTCCTGCTTGCTTGGCACTCGGCATGAAAGAGTTGGACTCGGCTAGTAAGGCCCTGTTGTATACCAGCATCCTTTTTAGCGAAGATTACATTTACATTTTAACTTTTAGATATCTACCTGATACACCAGTAGATTAAGCATTGTTTATGCAGGACTGGTGGGGAGCTCAGACCTCACAAAATTAAAAATTACCCTTCCAACCTCTGTTTTCAACATTCATAAATCACCTTTACTGCAATCGGCCTAGTAATGAAGAGGCATAAGGTCATAAAATGCTAAGAACTCAGATAAAAGTGTAGCTTTTTAAAACAAGTTGGGAAACTAAGAGAAAGCCAGGACTGGCAGAGAAGGAGGTTGGGTGGAGGTGGTGAGGTGTATCCAGAAGATATGTTTTTAGAACGAAAGATGTGGAGTGACTTTTATCAGTCCTGACGGAGGGGGGAGAATCGCTCTATCGGTTGGGTGCCACGAGGGATAACAAGCCTTTCATAGCCGTACATCAAATTGCCTCACGCTACAGGAACAGGAATTAGGCTTTTGCCTTATGGGCTATTTGTGGCTCCCGCATGCTTTACTTACTTTGACAGTGATGAGGACAGAACATGACTATGTCTGTGTTCATATTGTGTGAAAATAATGTCCTAGCCTGTCACCCGGCTAGCGCGCACGCACACTACTCAGTGCGGTTCGAATCCCAACTCATGCGATGTTGTCACATATCTATCTTGCCTGTGTCACTTTCACTGGATTGTGTCACCAAACTATTGGAGGAGGATTGCATCGCCTGCTCTCTCTCCCTGTGCAAAGTCTCCAACTTGGAGCGAAGCTT
>OMOV01089285.1:0-11779 GCA_900312565.1 Beryx splendens | reverse complement strand
TTAACCCAGTTGCGCTGCGCTGTTGTTCTGTATTCAGAGTTGGCAAAGCCCGATATAATATTGTCAGAAAACAAATTCAGGTTCACCAAAGCACCGTGAAGTTTGTTGCAGCACGCAGTTTTCTGTCTGTCCCCCTGACGATCACCGGACACCGGCGGTCATGCTTCAGTAGCCTCCCCCGGCTGAGGCGCGTCTCTCTGGGCTGAGGCACGTCTCTCTGTGCTGACGCTGTTACAGCTCTCCTGGTCCCGGAGAAACTTAGCAGCTTAGCTTAGCTGCGGCTGAAACGTCGCTCCGGTTCGCTTCCTCCGGAGTTGTTGTGTCTGATTCAACAGCGCGATATTCGGCCTCGTATCATGAAACTAGTTTTCTTCCAAATACAGCCCACTGATATTTTAAAGTATTTAGTAATATGATATTTTAGTGTCTGCTTTTCCCTGTCGCAGCGTAGCATGGGACGGGAGTGTTTTGGGAGACCCACATTTTACCGTCCGTGAAGGCACCACTACAGAAAATGCAGAAACATAATTTGTAGTTTTAGGCCGATCTCCAAACTTTTGCAGGCAAATGAATGGGGAACTCTGGGTGCAGGCAACATGGAGGGAAGTTAAACATTCTTCATATACAACCAATATTGTAATGATACAAAGCTGGTTGAAAATCGGCAAAGCCTTCCTTTAATGAGCAAGCAGGTCTGTATAGTCAAGACCACCTTAGTCAAGTCCAAGTCAAATCCAGGAACAGGTCCAGGCAAGATCGAGTCAGGAGCCTCCAAATGAGGTCAAATCAATTCAAGCCCAATCACAAAATAGGAAATAAACAGTGTTCACATCTTTCCAAATGCAAAGATATTGAGGAGTTTCTTAAGGATGCAGGAGCTCTGTACTAAACCTTTTAACACCCACCTAATCAACAAAATAGCTAGCAGGATTTTGGACCAGGTGGAGAAAAATTTATTTTTGGAAAATTTTGGAAAGGCAGGAAAAAGTCGAGTCAACACCCATTAATAGCTGAGATCAAGACAAGTCTGAGTCAAAACAAGCACAAGACCAAGAAAAGTCCAGGACATCAGACAAGTTGTCTCTGGTTGTCTCTGACTCAAGCACAGCTGCCCTGCACCTAAGTTAAGCAATGGGCCAATCTCCTAAAACCTCTGAGTATTCCTTTAACCTTGCCAGTTAAACATTATTGAACTTGTGATATTTACACTACTGCAGCCAGCTGCACTGTGATACCGCTGTCTGGGGTTAAAGTTTTAGCTTGGCTAAGTGCAGCCAGTGAAGCGTACCGCTGTCGCTCTCCCACTGCTTATCTGTTAGCAGCTCCTGTGTGAGTCAGGGCAGAGCGGGCGTGGGAGGCCAGACACCGCAGTGTCATCAGCTACACACCGGAAACCCAGGCATCTAAATAAAGCATGCACAGCGCTGGCATACAAACAGATAAGCACACACACGCACATTCCACTCACACCGTCACGCACACACACCCGCAAGCAGTAACCTGACACAACATCCTTAAAAAGAATGCGGTCTGCGGCAACACCCACACTTCTGCTTTTCTTGAAAGCAATTTTGGTGATTTTCATGTTTTAATTTTGATTGATGGATGACATGCGGCTCTATGGGTTGAGAAAATTCTACAAAACAAGCTGGGGGTCAAGCTGAAAAGAAGGTCGTTCTTCTGAGTTCCTGAAAAGCTGACATTTTGGAGATGCAAGGTTTTCACCTGACAGCAACGACATATTGAGAAAACATATTTTGTTATTGTTGCTGAAAATTACTCATCTTTTTAAAGAGAGAGGGCCCCAAACACACACACACACACACACACACACACTCACACACACACACACACATGTTTTTGTGTCTAGGGCTACATGTGTGTGTCTGGTAGTTTTAAAATTGGGGTTGTACATAACATATTGTAGGCTGCACGGTGCTAACAGCAGGAGGTATTGTGCAACACAGAGTGGGGAAATAGAGAGACACAGAGAGAGAGGGACAGAAAGAGAGGGAGAGAGAGGGACGCCGTCTGGTATCGGTTGGAGGCAGCCCCCTCACCTTACCCCCCTCCCCTCCCCAAAAGGTGACCAATGCCTGCTGATGGGGAAAGAAAGGGGCCCTTGTTTGAAGCTGCATTGCTGAAATGAGATGGACTAACTTGAAGGAAATCGAGTCGATCTCCCTTGTTTGATGACAAAGGCTACAGTTACACGTGTCATTTCAGTGTGATTTTTGAGATATCCTTGAGAGATTATAAAGATCAAATTAACATCACATTATTTTGTGCCTTCACTTGGCCTAAAGAATGCCGATTACGTGTCGGCTGGGGATATTTTTTATTTATTTTTTTTTTTTGAAGTGCTGGCATTACTTTTTCATGCTTTTCTTCTGCATGGCTCTCAAATCTGTTCTCAAACATCCAGGAGCAATTTGACCAAAATCACATTTTTCTACATCCAGACCTGTCACTCACATGTCCTGGGGTGATCAGATGATTAAAATCGCACTGAAGGTGGGTGTAACCATGACCGAAGATGACAAGCTGTTGACGCAGCTGGACGGTCTGGAGGCTAAAACTGTATTTTGGACCAACAGCCAGAAAGTCACGCAGTGAGTCAGTTTGAAGTGTGGCTTTAAGGTCTCTTTGACCTTTTAGCCCAGTGACCTAGCTTGGTTGATTACTGGCAAAGGAAAGACAAATAGGTGAGCGCTCAATAAAGATATCTTCTAAGAAAAGAGAAGAGTGTGTAAAGGTGCTGTGCAAACTGATGAGCCACTCCCTCAGCCAGTGTGTAAAAAGCCTCTGTATTCTGCAGGCCAATGGAGAAAGCAAACACACACAAACACACACACATGCACCTATGTGGACACACACACACCTGTCCAAACATGGGCTGTGTCAGAACAGTGTGTAGACACATGACTGATGGGTCATTCATTTCCAGGCGCAGACGGTAAACTAGAGAAAGGTCGACTGGAGTGAAGGAGTGGTAAATCTTCTGTTTATGATTTCATCTACATGTGGAGGGTTTCACTCCAAAATGCTTTACATTCATTTCAAAATGGTTGCCATGTTCCAAAAACACAACTGCATACCCTGCCATCTAAAATATACTATTTTATAAAACAAGTCTTCAATGAAAAATACCTGTAGTAATATCCCATAGAGTTTTACTTTCTTGAGAACAATCATTTTGTCAGAGTAGGTGTCACATTTTTCACTTGGATATCTCATCTTGGAGTGGAAGTTTAATGTACTGCAGGTTGTTCAACGCTACCTGAGGGTATCTACCAATACATCACCATTTGATTAAAGATTCAATGAACAGAAGTCAGAGCAGCCGTCACAACTGCAATGCCTTCAGCATTGTGGAAAAAAGTATATTATCGAGTGAACCAAACAAGCCACACGTCCAGTAAGGGATAATGTACAGCGAGCCGGTCATTATTGTGAAATGAACCCCAACATGAACATTATCCTGCTTATTACATGGCTACTTACTAAAGAAATCAATAATTTGACACACAATATAACAGAAATTATTTTATTGCCTCCACACAAAAAATTGTCCGTTAGATTCTACGGTTGGAACTGTGTCCATAGCAACGTAAACTCTGCAGCCTTAAGATTAGCCTTCTTAGTGTTATAATTCATGTTACTGAACATTTCCATTGATGGTGAAGTGAGCAAGGTGAATGGGACTTCTTTGGGAATACTGATGTTGACGTTTCTGTCCTCATTCATCTCTATGTTTCCTTCTTGCTGGGGTTTTGCAGTTGACACACCTGGAAACACAATTGTTACACATTACAACTGGTAACAATATTACTATAATCACTACCGCTTATCACTTAAGTGAGTATGTAGTGATAGGCAACTAGGAGAGGTGCTCCCGTTGTTAATTTGATTATTAAAGCAACAAAATTTACCGGACTTCTATTTGCGGATTGATATGATCCAGGTCCTCCAGAGTCTATGATCAGAACTGCGTCCATAGGAACAGTCTTTTACTCATAGCAGCGGTCTGCTATTCAGAAATAACAGGCCGTAGGATGCCGTAATTGACCCGTCAGAATCGAGTATTCAACAAAGCTGTGTAGTAAATAATAATAATATGTGCATTAGAGCACAAAGAGCGATCTTGGAGTCAGTGAGTTCACGTCCTTTTTTACTGTGCCAACTGAATGGGATGTGCAGACATTTCGCATCGACTTGTGCTGCCTGCTCTAGCAGAACCAAGGACACTGGTTTTGTACTTAAGAGCCGAGGTGAGGACACTGACTTGTGAGTATCTCTGCCAGCTAACCTCATGCTACCCATACCCAGCTTCCAGGGCTATGAAAGGAAATGAGAAAATGGCGAGGACAAAAACCTGAGACGATGAAAAAAAATAAAAAAAAATAAACGTCGTTTTTATTAAACAGCAAGCAGAAGCGGCAGAATTACAGAGGCCTGCTTTATGCATCGCCAAAATGAAGTGGCCTCCGATGCAAATAAATAAAAGCGGGGAGTTTTACATATTACCTGTCAGCGAGTCGGCGGATTTGGCAGAGGGTAAAATGCAATTTTACAAACCGGGAACTAATTACGAAACAGGGACGCCGGCTGGAGGTTGGGCGTCCTTGATTGAGTCATCAATAACGTTTTAGCGCTCGCCACCATTATCGCCGCGCTAACACCGTTATTAATTCATCCACCACGTTTCTGTCCATTCATCAACAGAGCTGAGGGAGGATAAATAAACGTTTCCGGGGGACTCAGGTGGAGGACGACGGCGCGAATGTGAGTCGATGATGGATCAGTTCCGACGGAAGTAAGACCTGACAACCGGCCCGGCCAGGCCGCTCATGTTGAGTTTCTGTTTTGTTTTAGTAACTCAACAAGCGGCATGGACCCCTCTCATTATTCATATGGCGGGGAAAAGCTGAATTGGCTGTTTGCACTTACAGCAAATGGATTAAGAGCGGTGGAGGTTTTCTGAATAAGTTGATGTACGCTGGTGTATAGGTGTTCGTGAGAGAGAGAAATCATCATAAATGTCTGTATTATGGCCATTTTCATTGCTTTGTATTGCTCCCTTTGTGTAATTACTGGAAGTCTAGGTCTGTATTCACATTTTTTTTCAGTGTTGATCTGATATGAGTTTTGCCTGTACCAGATTACAGAAAAGCACTTGGTGTAAGAGATGTTTAGTAATCCTAGACCTTTGAGATTCATTGTGAGCACAGGAAACTGATGATGAAGTTACAACATGAAACTCAACAGTGACATGCCATCTGATCTGCACAGACACAGTGAATACCATCCACAGGTAAAGTTAAGTGTTGGCATTTTCTATTTTAGTATTTCTAAAAGGTCTCTTCACTTATGCATGCAGAGGAATGCCGTGTGAAATGCCCTAAAACGACGTCTGGGTCTTCTCAGTTCAGTTTGGAGCCTCCATTTTATATCCACCGCATCCTGCAGGCAAGCTGTTTAAAACTTAACAACCGCCAAAATGTCAACCATTCCCCTGACTGGCAACTCTGCTGTTCTTCTACCCTGTCAGAGCACAAGTGTAATGGAATACCAGGACATAAAACAAAGGTTAAGTAGGAGACTGGTGACAGAGTGCAGACCCTTCTACCTGAGACAGACCCAACCTGGACCTACCGCTGCGAGGGGCATGTGGCTTTAAACGCTGTCTACTTACAGTACTCTGAGACTTTCTTATCTGCCTATGTGGGATTTGACTTTCTTGAGATCCGTATCCGTAAGCATGCAGTCATGCCGCATTCCGCCCTCTGTTTACACGGGGTTTGTGTGCGATATGTGCATAATTGTTTGGGGCTTTGGGATGTTTTCTTCTCCATGGTGGTTTCACCTCACAATATCACCGCTAATGATTTTCAGTTTGTTATCGGCATGCGGTTTGTTGCTGCAGTCACTGTTACACAATTGCAAATGGGCACTGCGGATATTTGGAGGCATTTTTTGCAGCTTTAAGCATGGGATGATTGCCAGAGGCTTGCAGTTGACCATGAAATAGTACACAAACTGTAACTGGTTAGTTAACCTCCTTTGCCACCAAGTGGCAAGATGAGATTTAAACTTTCAAAATATAATGGTCAATAAAAATCAATGTGTGTGGTCAAGATGATATTTGATGTTTATACAGCTTATATACACTGACCTCAGATTCATATCTGTATCTAACTCTTCTGATAACAACTTACCCCTACGCTCTTACTTTCCCAAACAGACAAAACTTGTATTTTATGACTGATCAACCATTCTATACTGGATTGTTTAGTCTAAAAGCCTTTCTCATGGTCGGCTTAGGAGGAATTACGTGTCCTTGTGTCTTAAAACAAATGCAATAAAAAGTCAGCAACATGACTCTTGTGGAAACAAACAGGTAATAAACGTGTCAGTGTCCTCTATCCTGGTTCTGTCTCAAGCTCACTGTTGTCTCGTGGCCTTGTGTTCCATCAGGTAAAGGAGATAAGGACACTTCCTGGGAACTGGCTTCTTGCAACATAATCTCACAAAATTTTGTGAAATGAGCACGAAGTCTGAAACAGATTTTGTATTGTGGACATGATATATTTATGTTCCTTCACCACAAAAGGACTATGTGACAATAACATGAACTGGACACAAAGGTTAGCTAAAGTTTAGGCAAGTAAATCAGCTTTTGTTAAGGTCAGGGTTAAGGTTCGGGTAAGGTTTAGGCAACAATTTGGTTAAGGTGTGGGTAACGTTTTGGTCATTGTTAAATAAGATCAAACCTATACTTTTTTCATGCATGGATTATGGTATTTGTGTTTTATCTAATTTTTTTGTGAGACCGTACAGATCTTGACTTCTGAAGCACACTGTGTTGCTTTTTGTATGAAATGTGATATACAAATACAAGTTTGACTTGACTGTACTGTACTTGACTTGAAATCCACCCATTCCTAACGGGTCATTATAAGAAGATGAATTAGCCTACATCACATCCTTTTGTTCCAGGAAATGGTCAGACACAAACATCCTGGGCGACCCCCTGGGCTCCAAACCTCAGCCTCGCAGTTCAGCATGTGAAATACCACACCGATAAGGCCAGCTAACAGCTAAATCTGATACCTCAGTGAGTCCATTACTCCCTAACCCTCTTTGCCATTAACGTGCACTTAGTCATACATGTTTACGGCCATTGCATTTAAGAGCTCAGAGCGAACATGCCTTCCTCTCACTAATAAAAACCCTAAAGGAAGTCCAGACATGCTGCAACCTCTTCAGAGTTTTATGCCATAATAAAACATGTTTACATGTGTTTCGCCTGTTAGGACCCCAAGGGCACAGGGGTGAAAAGGTTATCAAGGAGCAGCAATCTGCCCCAACCTTCAAAGGATCCTTTTTTTTTCATTTCTTGGCTTGGGGCTCTTTTGATTTATTGCATTTTTACTGACTTTGATTTTATTTTCTCTCTCACAGTAATAATATTTTGGGAGAATCTGGAAGAATGAGAGCTAGACTGACAAGGTAGCTGGCGTTTGGGAGAAAGCAGAGGCTTTTTTTTGGCACTCCTAGAACTGCTTTGAAGGATTTATTACAAGGATCAATACTTGGATTTGGATGAGATTCAAACATAGACCTTGACCTCTTTTGAGTCCTTCAAAAGAAAAGTTGAATGGCTCCATGGTGGAGCTGTTGAGAATTTTAACCATTTTGAAACCATCTCACGTTCCTCTAACTTGATCAACAGATTCCACAAAAAACTCAATTCAGAAAGTAGCTCTTACCAAAAACTACAACAAAACATGTCAATGGTAATTTCAGTTAGATTTTACCACAAAGAATCAATTTAATTTTTCCTACTCCACGTCTTTTCATCTTTATATTTGCCATTGTATCTCCACTATTTAAGGTAATCAGAAATCTGTCTTTGAGTTTGTCAGCCTCTGGCATTCTCATTCCGTTCTCAATCCATATGTCTTCTTTGTTTCTTTTTCCTTTCTTTATCTCTTCTCTCCCAGCTGACTGTTCACTCCCTTTAACCCTCGCTCACGTTCTCTCTCTTCTCCTCCCTCATCATTTCCCCTCCATCCCTCTTTTCTTCTTTGCCCTCCCTGGTGCCCCGTAACACATCGCTGCCATCAACAATTGGTTGGATCTCCGTTTTATTAGGGCCCCTGGTTAAAACGGGCTTTCTGAAGGGAGCGCAAAGGTTCCTCTGCATGGCTGGGCCCATCTGTAGTGTGGCATAATGATTTTTTCACGCTGCATTAAGTTAACACCGCGCTGCCAGCAAAGCAGGCCAAGACCCAGTTTCTAATTGGAAGGAGAGAAAGAGAGAAGCAGGAAAAACAACACAACACAACATGAGGCACCTTTCAACTCCAACTTCATCCATGTCAGTCTCTCCCCTTTTCCCAGTTTTTCGCCTATTTATTTTTCAAAATTGCTGCTGTCTGGCTACATTTTCTTTATCTCCACAGTCCCTTATGTCTTTGGTTAAATCCAAAATTGCTAGATGCTTTCTGTATATTTCCTTTAATCGTCGTGGTTTGGAGCAAGACGATGAAAAGAGGGATTGACACTTGGCTTCATTCACTCTGTTTGTTTGTGTATACCCCACGCAGATTAAAAGTCAATGTCAGGTCAGAGGGTTGGCCAGATTAGGGATTAGGGAGTTAAGATTATGGTGCAGAAGGCCAGGTTGCAGGTCACAGCCAACAAGCTGCATGCGGGCACATTTCCCCAGTAGGCCTTGGCTGCGGTCAAGCGTGCTGACCCACTGGACTCTCTAATGCAGTTTTCTTCTTTGGCAAGGCAGTCCATCCCCTGAGCACTTAAGATTCATTCAACTAGTTTCTGTAAAGGAGAGTCAAAGAGAGTAACCTATCTCTGTTAAGGCTAGATTCAAGGCTGCTAAATTAATTTATACTCCACAATGTTTTTGTTAATATACTGTGGTGGAATATATTTAACAAAATATCTTTAATGACACATTCTCAGGCTGGCAAAATTTTGGAAGCCCTGAAGGCTCAATTCCCAGTGAAAACTCCTTTCTGGCCAACAATAGACTGGTGAGTTACTTATAAAAACCAGTGGGGAGGGAAAATAAATCACTATGTCAATATAAAGCAGCTCAGTTGTTACAGAATGTAGTGCAAGTGGTTATTATAAAAATTCATTTTACAATGGGGTATTTTGAGAAAATAATAAGCGAGTTTGCCTTGAATCTGAGCTTGTGTAATCACCTCTGGTTCTCCACTTGTCCCAACCAGTCATGCATGCATGCTAATAAGGGAAATGTGATCATGACATGTACTGTACATATAGAAATCAAAGCTCTCTGCATGATTGCTTTCGGAGATGCTAGCATTGGTATGACATGTTTTAATTTGCTCTGTTACCACAGGGCGGCCTCCAGGACATGTTTCTGCAATAGAACCCATGAGACCCATCCATTCCCACAATGCACCTGACAACCTGATTAGGCAGGTGAACAGAAGCTGACAAAAAGGGTAATCTCTTCCTCTCTATTATGTATTGATGCACACTGGAATGCGGCTTCCACCTACACCTCTCCATCCCTCTTTCTTCCTGTATGTCAAGCTTTGACAAGTGTTATGTAAGGCCACTCTCACAGCAGGCCTTCATGCTCAATTCTGAATTGATGCTCAAAACTGACTTATTTTGGATGACTATTCATATCTATTATAGGACGTAACCCATTTCTGATACCAATAAGAACTGACAGCGATGCCGAAAAGACACACATACACAGAGTAATAATTATAAAACATGTGATATCTGTTTTTTTTTTACCTCTGCTTTTCTCTCTTGTTTCCAACACATTTCGGTTACTGTATGTGCTTTTGAATTTTGGCTGAATTGAGGAAGCTTTCCAAATGCCAAACAAGTCGGCTATTTGTCTTTCTTTCCATTATTGTGTCTAATTGTTCTCCATGCTAATTCTGCCTCAGCCAAGCTGCCAATTCTGACAAATTCCAATCGGTGCGTTCAAATACAAGCCCCATTTAGGTTGCATGCCTCTCAATTTGAATTTGTTGTTGTTGTTCACACTGATTAGAATTGGGCCACTTTCAGCTGCACTGTGAACATAGCCTAAGTCCTACAAAGTTATCAGATCAACACTAATGTACTGCAATGTACTTCGGTGTGCCCCAGGGGTCAATTTGTGGTCCAGTTCTGTTCTTCTATATATGCTTCCACTAGGCCATAATTAGTTGTTTTAAAGATATCTCCTACCATTGCTATGCTGATGACACACAGCTTTATCTCTCGTTCAGGCCCAATGATTCTAGTAGATTGGTTGCAGTTCAAGAATGCCTAACTGCTAATGAAGGACTGGATGTCACAAAACTTTCTCCAGCAATGGTGACAAAACAGAAAGTTTTTTAATTGGCTCAGAAAGTATTACTAGCAGTTTTCTGCAGTGAAATTGTCTGCTCGGTTCAAATGTCAAATCCACCTCTGAGAACCTTGGTATCACTTTTGACTCTCATTTGAATTTCAAACAATATGTGAAATCATTGGCTCAGTCTTGTTTCTTCCAGTTGATAAACATTGCTAAAATTAGATCTCTTCTGTCCTCTAAAGATTATTCATGCTTTTATTACATCATGCCTCGATTACTGTAATGCCTTGCTCACCTGCCTTACTCACCTGCCTCAGCCAGTCTGCACTTGCCCGGCTCCATCTACTCCAGCATTCTGCAGCAAGGCTTTTAACCAAACACTGATCCCACATCATGTTGCCTCTGGCCTCCCTCCACTGGCTCCCAGTCAAATATAGGATTGATTTTACAATTCCTTTTTTAACTTGCAAGGCATTGCATGGTCCAGGCTGGACACTAAAGGTGAATGTGCCTTTGCTATTGTGGCCCCTAAACTTTGGAATAGCCTTCATCAAAGCCTTAGGGAGGCCGAATTAGCCCACGCTTTTAGAAAGCATCTTAAAACTCAATTATGTTGTTATTGTGTTATTATAATTTTATGTCGTGTGTGCATTTGTGTATTGTTTTACCTTGTCTCTATATTCTCTTATCCCTCCCTTATTATTATAAAGCACTTTGTAACTTATTGTCTAGAAAGGTGCTTTATAAATAGAGGTTCACTTTCTCCCTTACGTACTTACTGACAAGGCCACTTTGATCGTATGACCGAATATTCTGACATGCAGCAAGCTTTAGATGAGATTGCCAGGGAAAATGATAATGTTGCTATATACAGTCATGTGCAACGTAATGTGCAGAGTGTAATGCAGTGTCATTATCAAGATGTTAGTATTCATTAAAAGCACAGCCACTGACTGACATGCATATAAAACATTCTGAACACTGTTGGATTAAAAAACCTTTGGCTTTTTTTTTCAGGCTTTGCAAGGGTTTCATTAGCCCCAGGGTTATGAAACTTGCTCCACCCATAAAAGTGGACCATGGAAACCTTCATTTCAATTAAAAATGTGAAAATTGGAGTCATGATGTTTTTCCTGGACTGCACTGCTGAATTTTTACAGTTGATATTCCACTATGGGAAATCAGGTTTGATGATTCACGGTCATGTGTAGCAGAGCAAAGCCTAGCTCTCTGTCTGTCAGCTGCAGTGTAGAGGCGTTTCCAGCGGTCAGTCTGGACAGAAAGCAGCTTCTCCCGCCTACTGATTGACTGACTCTCTGCCTGTCTATTCTGGTCTGGCCCTGTGTGCTTAATGAAGCTCACCACAACAGATGTTTCAGGCCCTCGACCACAAATCCCAAGTAACACACACACACGCAAACA
>OMOV01089284.1:0-11958 GCA_900312565.1 Beryx splendens | reverse complement strand
CCTCTCTGTATGAACACACCTGCGCATATGCAGACACACACACACACACACACACACACACACACACACACACACACACACACACACACACACACACACACACAAAGAGAAAACAGGGTCATTCATTTGGACCTTTAGTAATCTTAAGCTTGGAAAACAACAATGCATGAAACCTGTCACTAGTTGATATCCCCACTGTCATGGACGCAACGTGTTAATTTCCAAATGAAACTACACACATCATTCTTGGTTACATTATCCTGATGAGAGATTAAATTACCCTTCAAACATCCAACAGCAGAGGCATGTGTGTGACTGTTTTAGGTCATAGGGAACCATGGGTGTTAAGCTGGAAGAGTTTGCTCATTCCTCTTGCATTACTCCAGTAAAAGGAGGTACTTACTGAGGGTGTGCCATGCTTGTTCATTCCCCACAATTCTACTAAAAACAATTGACATTGAGAAATGTGTGTAAAAATGCAAGTTTGATTATTACAACAGTCCTTAGCTGATGAAACAAATGTCAAGCATTTTGCCTCATGTTAGATTTAGACTTGGGTGGTAAATGGTAGATAGCAGCTAGATAATCATTTTCAACTGCAGTAAAGGCTCCTATGCTGTATTTCAACTTTTTTCTGTGATCCCAAAGTGGATGTTGGGTCTTTCAGTATTGAGCCATTTTTGTTTGGGGGATAAAACTATAACCTATTAGATATTCAAGTTGCAGGAAGAGTTCCACTGTGTGTACTGTTTGTTTTACCAGCAAGTATGAGGATTGCAGATGTCTTATCTTTCAATTTGGAACATCTAATGTAAACTAGATAAAACTGTGTAGCCAGAGAGGCTCAACATAATGAGACTCCCCATTCATGTGATACTGTCCATAATGCAAAGTTAACGCCAGAATCTGAACACAAAATACAAGAGGAATAGAAGCCAAAGCGGACTATAGAAGACCGCCACCCTTCACTTCACCCTGTCAGGTGAACAAATACAATGAGTGACAACTCCACCTCATACAAGCTACAGGAATACACTTGTTTGTTTGCTCTAAAATTCTACTAGAGGACTAACGCTTGAACCAAAACCCTGGGAAAATGCTGACCATGGTTGGTTTGGCTGCAGAATACCAGAGAAGCTTTGAGTGGGACAATATAGGGGTGTCAGGAGGTTGCCAATGTTTTGTCTCTTTGTTAGTTTTTTAGTTTTTTTTAGAAAAGCTGCTGTGCTTCCTGTTGAAACAGCCAGCCAGCATTCCCCTCTTCCACCCCCACCTTCACCTGATTCACAGGCGTGCGATGGGCTGCACTGGCGGCAGCCTCCCCAGGACAGCGAACGTTTGCGTTTGGACTGATAAAAGGCCAGGGAGTGGGTCTGTTACCTCTGTGTCGATCCCCAGTGTTCATCTCCAGATCGTCCCTAGAGAGAAGATTGCTTCTCTGCTTATCGTCACCCTACCAGTCCTAACCCACCTACAATCATCCAATATCTTTCTTCCTCTTAAATAATCTGCCTCAGTTCCATTTCACTGAAACTGAAGAGTGACCGTTAGAAACTCCTCTGTATGCACTTGAAGGGAGTTAACGGGACATGAAGTGGTCTTACCCATTGGAATGGAAGTGCCGTGGATCTTGTCTGCATATCCAGCAAAGTATCTTAGTGTCTTTATGGTTCCTTGGAGGTCCACAAACAGGGTGGGCAGGAAAGGCTTCCCACTGTCCAGTGACTCAATAGTCTGAAGAGAGATGGGGGAGACGGTTGAGAAATGTGTGATATAACCTTGTGATCCTTATATAATTCCATTCTGCTCCAGTCTTTACACTATCCCAAGGGTGAAACGGGACACTAAGATAACACCAAACTTCAAATATAGCCCCTAAGTTACAGTACCATGTTCTCTTTAAGTGTAATAATCAAGCAGTTAAAAAGATTTATTGTCATCATAGCCATGTGGAAAGTAACTTAACCTCTCTCAGCCAAAATAAAAAGCCATGTAATTCTTTCATGACTAACAGGCTCAGAGTAATGTTAATAGTCTGTCCACTTACTGCTAGATAGACGCTGTCCCGCTCCACCAGGTCAGCCAGTTTGGACAGCAGTCTGCCCCTCTCAGATGCGTCCATCCTCCGCCATACCGAGCCCAAGGAAAAGGCGAGCCGAGCCGCCTGCACTGCTTTATCAACATCAGCCTGGGAGAAGAAAACAGGGAAACATTTAATCATATAACCTTATCCAGTAAACAGGTCTTTTTGCTCTCCCTGAGACTAATGCAATCTGTCTGTCCATTCCAGAGGAATCTCCCTGCATCTGCCATTAGCACGCTTAAATATTTTGTCCAGTTCATTTATTCCACCCGGAGGTGATGGATTAGGGAAGGACCAGAAGAACTGCCAGCTCACCAAACCACATTAGACTAAACTCATACTGCATGTTTGCTTTTCTTAATTTTTTGGACACAAACAGTTCACACATGCACAGTGAAGGAAAAGGATGCCAGGCTGTAGGGAGAAGAAAAACATTTTTTATTGTCAAAATATCTGGAGTAAGATAGGCTTGTTTTCATTGGAAAAGGCAGGCAGAAGATGTTATGCTGTGCAGTAATGTACCTTCTCTGCTTCCTGGACCTCACAGATCTGCTCCCCAGTGGCTGGGTTGTAGACGGGGAAGACCTTCCCACTAACAGAGTCCTGCCACTCATTGTTGATGAAAATCTGCAGGGGAGGGAAAAACATGCAGTTTTTAGTAAATAGACAGAAGTCAATGGGAAACGGGAGCGCCGATTGCACAAGTATGACTCTCCAGAATTTAATCTGACATTTCCATCTCTCTTTAATACTGGCGAAGGCATACGGCGCCGCAGTGAAGAGGGAATGTGAAGTGGTGAATGTAGTTTCTTCATAAGAATTAAATGAAAACTGCACAAGTGGAAATACTGCAGAAATCCAATTGTATTCATGTGTGTATTCAAATGTTCTGAGCTTTGATTGGGAGATAACGACAGCACCTAAAAAGACGTGAGGAAGGCCGACATTTGTTATTTTAAATAATTGTGATTTTGCATAATTATTTCATTGCACTACACTGACTGCAGTGAGGTGCTTGTAGTGAAGGCTGTGAAAGACTAACAGGCCACAGGCAGCAGCCCTTCCTGCCAGTACTTCTAAGGTCTTGTGTAAGGGATATGGGAGAATCTCTGGAAATCTGGACAGAGATTCCTGCCTGTCCAGCATTGCTCTCTGGGGAGTGCTCCACCGTCCAGACAAAGGGGTGGGGGGCAGATAAATCCCTATCAGACACCAGACACCCCCACTCCCTCCCTCAAGCACAGACACACGTTTCACAACATCGCTGCTCGTTTACGAGATCATAAAACACGTGCCGCGCTTGGTTTCTGTGATGCGTTAAAGCAAGCCTTCCGTTAAACAACCGCCTGGGATTCCAAACAGGACACATTCAACATCTATTGAGGACCAAAAAGAGAAATAAATGTTTATGGAATAAGAAAACTGGGAATTATCTCAAAGAAATGTTTTAGAGAGTGTTTCCAAAGATGAGTCCATCGCGAGGTGATGAAAAGCGCAGCAACACACAAGGTGTGAGGTGAAATTGCAAATATAACTTATGTAAGAGTTCGGTAAAAAAAAAAAGCCCCTTCCTCACTGACATGTTTAGATCCATTAGGCAGACTACTCACACACTGTTTTTAATGGCTGTCAGTCTGTCTGATAGATAGAGTGTAAGGAGAACATCTGCTGGCACAAATCCCTCTGTGTATACATATGCTCTTACTGTGCTTTTACTTTAGAGGAGTGCAGATACACTGAGAGCGAACCTGAGAGCAGGGTTCAAGTGTCCCGCTGGCCCAGGCCTCCCTAACTCTCCAACATGTTTACCTCCATAAAATCAGAGCTGTAAGTACTATTTAATTGGCTGTAAACTGTTAGGCGTGTTTACTTTCGAGCAGGTATAAAAGGCCTTGAGCGGTTTGAAAACTGTTCAAGTCACAGTGCAGTGCACACACCGCTCTGCCTCCCTCCCCCCTTCTTCACTCCCATCGTGGCCTAGAAGAAGAAGAACTGCATATGAACAACTCGCATGCAGACGTTTAAGGTGTTCAGTATCTGTGTGTACCACTGCGCCGAACCATACTTTACAGACTCATTCCTCTCCTATTCCTTTGTACTAACCCCCCAACTCCCGCCACCCCACCCCCAACCCACACACACACACACACACGCTGACAATAGATAGACACAGACCAGAGTGGGTTCTCTCTCTCCCAGCCCGGTATTCTCAGGCGCCTTCCACCTTTAATCTGCCGCTCATTAAGGGCACTTCATAAAATTGTCAGTAACGATAAGGAGCAGAGGGCCAGCTACAAAAACAGAAAGTCCTGTAGAGCACAGAATTAGTTTTTAAATTTATAGGGGCCACTGTAGTGGGGCACCCTAAATCAGAGGAGCCCCCTGACAGCCTCAACAGTCTGAGCAAGAATGCAGACCATGGGTAGCTTTATGCATGGCGTAACCCCTCTCACAAGACACTGCTAAAGGAGAACGGATGAAGCACGAGAACAGTGGACCAGGCCGCCATCTAAATCACGGCCAGAAAAGGACAACTGTCAGCCGCCGTTTGGCTCGGCCCTCTCTGGGCTCGGACTGGTGTTAGACTTTTGTCTCGTTCCATTGAGAGACTTGATTAAGATGACAGGACTAAGTTATAAATCAACTCTCAAGGTTTCTTAAAATTGCTTTTAGGATCATTTGGAAGAGGGGCAAAGAACACAAGAATGAAAAACCAAGTGCAAGAGTGCACATTTTCAAATGATAAATAGTGTTTTCTTTCCCATTCCCTGTGGGGACATTACTATCGCCTCACATGACGGTTTCATGTTTATAAAATTCAGTATTACCTATGAGTACAAAGAATTAACTTGGAGCCCAAACATTGTAAGGTATGATGAGAACATTTGTGAAATAAACTATTTTCTACTCTGCAATCAAGGCTTGCAAAATGCAACCCCATTATATAATTTATCCTACATTTTGTTTTAAGAATAATCTTGGCATGAAAAAGCAAAGATCATTATAAATTGTTAAATTAGAAAAGTCCCACGTAAACATTGTGCACTGTCTGCTTCATCTCAAAAACTAATAAAAATGCATAAAAACGGACAAAAAAAAGCGGTGATATGTGATCCCGACACAAAACGAGGAGGCCTGGTGCGGATGGGAGCAGAACAGTAAGCAGATAGGTCAAGACTTTATGCATGGGCCACAGGGCAGCTGCAAGCATTTAGCAACTCCCATGCTTTCCTGCAAAAGCTGTCAGTCATATCACCCAGAGAGAGCCTGGCTATCTGGATGATAAAAAGATGAGACACGAACATGTTTGAACATGCGCATACATTTTTCTGCTATTATGTGCTCACAGTTTCAAATGAACTACTAATGATTAGTTCCTACTTAGTTATTCTTTAATTTAAATGCGGCATGTGAGTTAATTTTACAGAGATGCTGTAGATTTATCTGCCATTGTGAAAGATTTTGTACATTTTAATGAAACATAATGACTTCAACAGGCGCACTGCTACAGTGCGTGCTGTAGTAAATTGGTGGGATGTTAATTTAACTTGAAATTTGCATGTTAAACAACCAAACTTAGCTGGATTTCTAATAAGTTTACTCAATTGTTTTTTGGGAGTGCACAGCAATGGGAAGTAAGGGATAGCAGGGTATGCCAAAATACTTACTGCAGCCAGCAAAACATCTGTTTGGCTGCTTGCTTCTTCTCACGGCTCAGATGCTTCAGGCTGAAGGAATATGTAATGGTACTCAGTGCTTGTCTTTTTTTGGAGGGGGGGGTTATATATGTGTGTGTTTATACACAACACGCCAAGAATCCAAAGCCAGACGGATCCTACCCGGGCACCTGCAACCCTAGTCTGCGCAGGAAGTTTCATATCCTCTCCTATCACAGGACCTCTATTTCCTTTCTGTTTCTGGATACGTTTCAAAACATTTATAATTACTACTGTTACAAGTGAGCGGAGAGCATGTGAAACTGGAGACCAGCTGGTGTTTTTTCCCCCACTCCTCTCCACATGTCTGACACTGTGGAGCCTTCATGTTTTTCATTCACACACCCAGAGACAATGCCACCCTGCGCTCCTGCGTTTGGCAAGGGCGACCTCGCTGTCACCGACTGGCAAACGTCTTTGTCTCGCCTGTGTGTGGGCAAGTGGTGAGAGAGTTGTTCACCCTGACTCTAAAGTTATGTGAGAAACAAAACTTTAACGCGAGACTGTGATTGGAATTAACTTCTCATTCACTTCTTCCAGTAGTCAGAAACAGTGGCAGGCAGTGGAAACCATTGGTGTGCCAGTTGAGCTGTAAAGCCTTTAGCAGGCCTATATGATGCTAATGTCTTAATGCCATTTTGTGAAACCCAAAAAGGGGCATTACACATTACCATCGCTTTTTCCAGCTGAATACCTTTGTATCTAACTGCATGAGAGGGTAGACATAAATCCTGGACAGATTCTGATCCAATGAGTGCATATTTCATGACTTGAGCCTCTTTCATGGTAAATCATGTCAGTAGTTGAAATCAATCCCAAGGTGCATCCTGAGATCTTCAGCATGGACCTGCTGGCTGTTATTGGACGCTAAGGTTTTGACAGTTGGACCATTTTCCATTTTTAAAAACATGAGCAGAGAACTTGTTTAAACACTTGAGAACTGGTATTTGTTCAGTTCTGGTTTGGTGGGTGAGTTTTCTCTCTCTTTACCATTCTTTAAATTTCCATTCAAAGAAATGTTTAAAGAAGAACTTTTAGTGTAGTTTTAGTGTTTATGTATTTTTTACTCATGGGATCAGTGGAGAAATACATGAAATACAGGAAATACATGCATTGATGCTTTTGCACCTCTGAGTAAACATCTAGAGAAGCGCTTCTGTGTCAGCTCTCGGGGGAAAGAGCCTATTCAAACAGATTTATGAAGCCCAGTGTTTCTCATAATGACACCATAAGGATTTACACGTTCCTTGTCAAGCGGGCAGCAGACTGAAGGTATGGGAAGTTAACAGGGTAACCTCCCTGTCACTGCTCTTCCTTAAACAGTGATTAAGAGACAGGGGACACGATGTTGACGTGTCTGCTAAGACGATAATTTACACTCACTGCACAAGTAGGCATTTCACACCAATGGACATATTAATGGCGGTGCACACTTACCCTGTCACAATCAAAGATGTGTGTTTTAGAGTATGTGGCCATGTGTGTGAGAACAGAGAGATTGTGTAAGCAAAGACTCGGAGAGGGGGGGAGCGAGAGAGAATTCTAGCTGTGCTTGTTGTGATAAATCATTTAGTTGCACAGTATCCCCTAACTTTGGCTCTGTTTGATCTTGATCGCAGTAAGATGGTGGTTTTGAAGTGAAAAACTCCAGAACTGCAGGTCAGGCTCTGGCGAGGCAGGGCCACTAACCCACACAGTGAGACAGGGTCATAATTTACACCCTGGTGGACAGCACCTAGCATTGGGGAGCCCCAAGCCTCCATCTGTACTATCTCAATCAGTGACAGATTGATGGGGCCTCTTATTCATCCAAACTGAGTGGATGTCTCTGCATAGATTACTTTACAAAAACACGGGTCTTCAACAGACAGGTCTTTGCACAGGTTCCTATGGTGAAAGTGTACTAAAGCCACCATGAGAAAAGCAACAAAGAAAATTTATAACTGTTGATTAGATTAAGAGATCTGTGTGAGCACAATGAACAAGGCCACTGAATTTGGTCACTGAATCTGGCTCTGCATGCCAGCGAACGCTTTATAGCCGTCATACAGGTTTGCACTGTTTTTCTATGTTACTCCCCTATTAGACGGTTAGCGATAAAACTAAATCTGCATCACAAAACAAATTCTTTCAGCACTGATTTCAGCATGCGCATGCTTATCAGTGAACTAAACTACAATCACACCACAAATGATTCAGGTTTAACATTAACTTTTGTTGCTTATGTTCTCATGCTTTACAGTTTCTAGTGGTGCAGTTCAATCAAAATAAAGACTGGGAGTATAAACTGACTTTTTTAAACTGACTCTTCTGTTGCCTTTTTGCCTCAAACTCAGATTTTACTGACTGTTCTTTCAAAGCAAAAGCAAATGAAGCAGAGGTGTGTGTTTTTCCCAATCCTGTAAGGTTTATCCCGCTATAAGTGTCTGATTTAACAACTCATAATCACTGAGTGGTGTGAGAAACCACCAAGGCCACCGCAATCACCCAGTAAAGAACTGGGTTAGCTTCCTCTGTTTGCCTTAATTATACATACAACAGAGTTTCTCTCCTCCACTTTTTCACAAGTGAAAAACATCAATAAATACCCATCAGGCTTCTCTAATTTATGGCTTCCTTAGTGGTACTATCAACCTTGAAACTGTTTCTGTGTCTTGCTGCCCAGCTGTTTCAGCCTTCTAGCAAAAGCAATGTGGGGGCAGGGGATAAGACAACCGAGAGAAAGATTTCTTCTTTGTGGTTTTAGCTAAAAGAGAAAGGGAGGGTGAAAAGTGTACCACTTCTGGTAACAAAGCACAAGGAGATCTAAGTAGACTATTCACAGGACCCCCATCTGCATAATTTTATATAGATGCACACAGCAAGGAAGATAGCTTCACTGACACAGTCACACAAAGTGTCTTTGACGGTGAACAGTTCATGACTCAGTGAAAAGGACAAGGGGCAAGCCTCAACTGCAATAACGCCTTTTTATCTCATACCTCTCCGGAATCGAAGCAAACCTGTTAAGTAACGATCTCGGCCATAGGCTATCTATGTTTCCAGGGCCGCTCAGGTGTAATCTTTGCCTTGCAAAACAAAGAATGGTGATTTTTCTGTACAGTCATGGTGAGTTAATTGTTGCAATTTATCAAGATCTTTGAGTTCTTACGTAAGTAAGAAAAAGGTTGGTATTGCATAAAAACTTAAAAAATAAAAAAACAATATGCGGGGGAAATCCGTGCTATAAGCATGCAGCTCCATCCACCAGGCTGGTGAACAGCGTTCCCTCTTCCCCCAGCAGCCAGTGGGGTGGAGAACAGGAACAGGGTGTGAGGAGAGCCCAGGGGTGCCCATAAATCAGGGCCCTCCTGCCCCCTGTGTCCACCAAGCCAACAGGGACTGGATGATCCAAATTCCTGGGGGTTAATTCACCAAGTCGCTCCCTAAATTTTCTCCTGTACACCGTCGTGTCCATTGCTTTAAGCAGCACTCGGCACTGTGAAGGAATGGAAAGCTGTACAATCTCTCCCTGCTCATAGCACTCTTTACGGTGCTGCCGCAGTGTGCCCTTTGCACTTATAACATTGAGGTTTGTGTTAACACAGAGCAATTATAGCACTGAATGAACTTACACCACACTATCATTAATCTGTCCTCTATGAGACCTGCCCTTTAATCTCACAATCATAAAAACACTTGTTCTGCAACTAAAAGACTCTTTCTATGGCAACAACACGGCAATATATCCTGGCTGCTTAGGCTGATGAAGAGTCTGCAAACCAAAACCAGCTTAGCACGTGTAAAGCTTTACAAAACTCATAGAAACAAGGTACATCAACACTGTTGTATTAAACGGCCGTAAACTACTGACTTAAATTGACTTTAAAGTATCCCAATGAGTCCATAATGTGTGAAAAAAAATTCAATAGTCTGTGCTTGCTAATTCAGCATTTGTGAAGGGCCAAAAGTCACTGTCTAGGCTCTAAATCTTTAATAAGTTAATCACTTAATAAGGTGATTGATTTATTAATGCTTTGAATAATGATATTAGGCATATTTATTTATTTAGATGGAAAAATATTGAAACACATTATCGCAAAATAAAGGGCCTATACATCCTCAAATATGGCTAGATGTTTTAATTAATATCTCTCTGATTAATGCCTCCATTTAGTTAAAGTATATTTTCTACATAATTTGGAAAGGGGAAAGCGTAAAGACTAATGAATAAGAATAATGTTCTTTGTTTGAGTCAAACTGCTTTCTCCAGCTGTTTCTGCATCCCTTCTCTCCCACCCACACACTGCTGAGGAGGTGGCCACAAACTGCTCTGATAACAATATCAGGACATTTCTCTCTCAATACAGACTTTTCTATGTGTGAGAAGGAGCCACTTTCATCACCAAAGCAACTTTGTATTTATTGCCAGATAATTTAGACAATGGAACTGCAGCGCCTCATTCAAACAACAGGCTGATTTAATCAGGTCTTTAGCCTGACCTGAGAGCTGTCACACTTTGGGAAATCCTAAAAATGTTGTAATCAATAATGTCATCAAAAGTAAAGGCTATGCAAAAAATAGATTGCTTTTGTTTTTAAACAAATTCAGCCTTTCCCATAAATGTCCATTGTGAGTGAGTTTAGATGTTACTTCACTTTAATATTTATAAAACATTGAATAGAGAGCTATTCAACTCTATACCACAAGAAATGTTTTCAACTTAAACATAGTCTAGAATAAAGCCTATCATAGAAAAAATAGGATTTTACAGTATGTTCTGATACTTGTTGCTATTTTCAACAGGCCTATTGGATTTCCTGCTTTTTCCTTATTTCCTTTAATGAAGCCACTTTAACTGAAAAATACATTATTTTCCTATCTCTCTCATAATTCACGCAGCAGCCTAATTGAATATAGGCTTGTGTCTTAAATGTGCGTTTTTGCATTTCAGGTGCTATGCGGAATAAGAAAAAAAATAGCCTAGATATATATAAGAACTCTAAAAAATCTCTCCACGCAACTGTGTGATATATTTAAAAGTTTATTGGTTGGCATTAAACGCCTTGGTTCTCTACGGCTGGTTCTTAAAACTCGATCAAACCGCGACACACCCTTTGATTAGTATATTGAGCCTGCTTAAATCATCAGGAGAGTCGACACTGCAAGGTTATTTTGCAGCCGGCCAAAATCATATGCTGGGCTAAATCAATGATTCGTCTTGATTATAATCTCGATGATTTCATCTTTGGTGCGCAGGCTTTGGACGAGATTAACTTCAATGACGCAATGACTTGCAGCTGAAAAATGTGATTATCCACTGCGGTTTGTTTTTTTAAACAATCAAATGAGAAATTATTCAAGTAAAAAGATCTCGGGAAAGGCAAAAATCTGTAAAAGTCACAAAATATTTTTGTATCAGTCTATACGCTGAAGTCAGATTGTCAGCAGCTGGTTTGAGAGAAAAGAGTAAGGAAGGCTGAGCGACGCTGAGCACATGGACATGGAGAAACTCTGAGATGGGGTTTTACAAGATGCAGTCGTCAGCTTGTTAGGTCTGAACTGGAAGTTACAAGTTAAGTTAAAAGCAGCACAAGTTTATCACCTCTGCGTAGCGCCTGATTTAGGCTGCGCGGTTTGTGTCTGACAGACAGACAGACAGACAGCTTTTTAGTTTGGTGAAGTCTGTCAGGACAACACACATCTCCGAGTAAAACGCTGTCGTTACGCACAATGCAAACTCTCCGTGTCCGGGAGCAGAGTTTAGTGAGACACAGACCTTGGTGTGCTTGATCTCCGGGTTGGGCACCGGCGAGGGCATCAGCTGGAGGGATGCCATGAGAGCCGCGGGGTCGCTCTTCACTCCTCCTGGGATCTCGATCTGACTGGAAGTCATCACTCCGTCTCCGTCTCCGCTCGCTCGGCTGCTGCGCGTCCTGCTCTGTGCAACAGATTTCTGATCAGGACTTTGGATTCCTTCCTGGGTTTATAGCCAGGTGTCAGCCGCGGTTCATTTTCATTGGGCAAAGAAAAGGGCTGTCCTTTTGAAAATTAAATTCGCGCATTTACATAAACGACCTCAGCCATGCGTGTTAAGGAGGAGAAACACATCCACCCCACCCCCACAACCCCCCCCCCCCCCCCCCCTCCAACCATGAGTGTTCATACTTCACTCTTCT
>OMOV01089283.1:4636-15983 GCA_900312565.1 Beryx splendens | reverse complement strand
CCACATACACACACACGCGCACACACACAGATAGGGGAGAGTTTCTTTATGTGTATAATAAGTTGTGCAAATGATTGTCAGGTGAGCTGCCTGTAGTAAGAAGAGATAAGAGGAGGCTGAGAAGGCCCTGAGGCCGCTTCCCCCTGTCCACTGCAGCCTCTTTACTCACCTGAAGCCAATCTCAAGGGGTAATGGAACTGGAAAAAGTTATTAACCCCGCTTTGGAGCGAGGGCAGGACAGCTCTATTAAGCCAGTGCACAAAGATTCCCCTATTTTCAATTACTCCTTCCAAAGAGCTGAGGAAAGTTAGAACAAGCAGCCATGTTGGCTGCTAGACAGAAAGACTTAGCGACTCCAAATCCCAGCAGCTCTTATCGTTCACTCTTGTTCCTCATATAGAGCTGACAGACTCCCCATGTCGTTGGTGGATATGTTCAGTCTATCTATTAATCTGACTAACATTGCAATGGGGGCAGCACACCCCCTTAAAAATAGGCTTGTCAGCCAGGGGCTGGATGTTTAGTTGGGGAGTAGCGAGAAGATTAACAAAGTGTAGAGAGATTGGAGGGACATATACATACATATAGTTGGAATTTACATATGGGCTAAGTGCTGAATCAGGCATCAAATGACCTGACATTGATTTGAATCAATTTTGATACACTAAACAGTCCAAAGAGCACTGCAAGTGCAAATTGCATGCTTCAGCTTTAAGGCTAATCCACCAAGACTGGCACCCTTGCGCCCTAAAGTGCCCTTTATAATAAAGGCGTTCTCAATTACAAATCCTGCATCCTGCAGCAATGAAAGAAAACTGATCAAAGGATCTTACACACGCTACAATGATTTTGGGGAGGTGGTGTTGAAAATAGTATGTATTCACATTAGTATATGTAAAGCCAGGACATAGGTGATGAGACTCTGGGACCCCACCCCTTTCCTCTCATTCCCACACCAACATTCTTCCATCTATGACAAACATCTATGTCTACCCATCCACAACTCAAACACACCTCCACACACTCATTTACTGATCAATTATCGGACACATCCCTAACTGAAATTATGAGGTTTGGGTGCTACCCTGATTTGCAGTTTTGTACAGTTCAACCAAACCCTGTTTCAAAACCACAGCAGCACTTGAGGACAAAAAAAGGCATTTTCATCCCGGCACTTTAGAGGCCCTCTCTCAGCTCGGGCCCTGGGGAGTCAGTACCCCTATTCCCCTGAATACAGCGCCCCAGATTACAGCATGTGCTGTTTAGGCCACAAGGGAAATACAGCAGTCAAACAAGCATCAACCAACTCAAGGTTGGTGCATGGTACATCCACATACCAGGAAGAAGCTCAGTGATATGGGTCTATGGGTTGATAACATTTTGCTATCTCCTAAAAAGCTGACATTTTGGAGATACACGGTTTTCACCTGACAGGGACAATATGCATGGCCATGACAGGTGCAGAAAGAAGGTTTATTTTTTCCACCAGTGCCACTAGGCAGCTTTCCATTCATTGTTGCTCGGTTAATGAATAGCATGGCATTCGGATCATGTCACTTTGGTGAGATAGTGCACGCTCTTCCCTGCTTTAGTGAGTCTGGGCCTCAGCATCTGAAGGTGTCCCAGACTAACTGCGCAGAACAAACACTCACAGTGTCATATTTCGTAATTCTCCATTAGCCGCTCCCACTCACAAAATTTTAAATTACCGTAGGCAACACATCTCATTTAAGTCTTTGTCTAAGGAGCCAAGAACTATAAGAGGTCTGTTTTGATTTAATACCAGAGACACACCTTGGTGTCCAAATGAAAAAGCAATGCTTGCACCAATGAACATTACAAACACTGTCAGAGCGTTTGTCTAGTGTATCAGTCATATTTTGGCTCAGATTTGACCATCAAGCTCCATTACTCACACATTACTCAGACACAAACTGCTTGAGAGCCGTGATAGTCCATTGTTTCTCTGCCCCCGCGTTTCTTAGACAAACAACAGGGATCAAACTCTATAGTTGGCTGGTTGACTTAGTCTGTTTTCTATCATGTTTGACAGATACAATTATAGAAGCGATAGCAGCTCGAAAATCCACATCCCACATTTTGCGACCCTTAGTCCTGGTTGCGTGCTTGGCTGGCTGTGAGGCCGGAGGGGGGGGTGGGTGGCTGGTCGAGGACCAGGGCTAATATAGCAGCCCCTGGGGAGCCGTGTCTGTCGGAATCAGCCTGATGTGTGAGGCGAAGCCACCGACCGACCACAGGTAAGTGAGTCATACGGTTAAAGGGGGGCTATTTGCTCGACCACTGCCTGACTCCAGGATCGCCCTACGGGGAAATCTGCCTGGCAACCGCGGGCAGTGTGACAGGCTGGGAGAGGCAGAAAGTGAGTGACGGGATTTTAATGACCAAGGAGCTTGACCCTCCAGGGCACCGCAGACAGAGGGCAATTGATGTACTCTGAGGGGTTACAGAGAGTACTGGGATCATTCTGTCAAGCAGACCCAGGTTTGAGATTTCATGCAGTGCTGACAGTTTTCTATAAGGGGAGCTATGTCTGTGCTTTTTCAGAAATCTCTCCTCTAAGCGACATATTCATATAGCGTGGAGCTTGTTGAGTTTTCTATTGGCGCTTTTTACATTGTTACATTCTGAAGGCCAATGTCCACCAGATGCATTTTTGATCCGTTTTTTATTTTTTTATTTTATTGCGCCAAAATTTCAGTTTACCAATGAATGGATGATGAAAGAATGAAACCAATGAATGAATGATGATCCCTTTTTTTCTATGGGTTCGATTGCTCCCCAGCCTATAGTTTATTATCTGTCTTATTGGCTATGTGCTTATAAATTCATATATAAAGTAACTTCTTTGTTGTGCCAGGAGATCAGCTTCCTAATTGAACCTACTGACTGAAAGAACAAAATGTGATGGGAGAGACCAATTAAAATATTTAAAATAAACCTACATTCCGGTTGATGCATGGCTCACCCATAACTGAGCTGAACAACAAAACAAAAACCAAGAAATCCCTGAAGAAAAACACCTCAAACAAACCAAAGTCTGGCTGTCACTGCTCAGTCAGCGGATGCCGGCCTTAACTAGGATCAGAAAGATGCCTCGGAGCGGTGGAGCCAAGGAGAGGACCAACATAAAACAAACACCCTAAAGCTTTTATTTTATTTAGCTTCCATCCTCCCCCTGCTTTTCATCTCCCTGCCCACGCCTTCACGCCTTCGTCTGCTACACCCTGCATCCCGCAGGGCAAAGATACGGATATCACATCTGACATGGTGTATCAAGGCAAATATCACCAGGTGCATAACGCTAGGACTTTACAAAAATACAATTACATTAGAAAAAAGTAGTGACATAACTACCTTAAATACTCACAGGTCATGCATATAAATAAAAATAAAGAAATGTTGGGTTTGTTGTTCTTAAGGTTACAATAGCGGTTACAAAAGTGTTTTCCGGTGTGGGAAATCCCCTTTTACGAGAATCTCGGCGTTTAGAGAAGTGGTCTGATGGTTCTTCCTTGTTCCTCGTTTCTTTGGTTACAGATCAGGCGGCAGATAGAGCCGCTTAATTTCCTTATTTGCCGATGCCTATTGTCATTTTCAACGGTGCCCGTGTCAAAAGAGACGTCCCCAGAGCTGTTAATGCTCATAGACAGAGGGCCCTTCAAGTGCTCTTCCCAGACACTTGGCAGCTGACCTTTTCATTTTGTTTGCCGTGTGTGTGTGTGTGTGTGTGTGTGTGTGTGTGTGTGTGTGTGTGTGTGTGTGTGTGTGTGCGTCTTGCCATTGCTTGAAAACGAGAAACAGCGTCAGGTGACTCTGAGCTGAATGCAGGCTGTCTTATCTGATTCGTCACTTGGAAAAGATCAGATTCAAATAGTAAAGAGGGCTAGTTTAAGGAGAGGCTCGAACCATGATCCCTTCACTCAGCACTACCACGCATCCGAAAAGGTGTAATATGCTCTGATGTGTCCAGAAAAACTAAATATGCGCTGCCTCATCTGATTTGCTACTCGACAAGGATCCAATTTAAATGATGAACTGTGGGAATTTCAACTTGGGAGAGAGTTTATGCCAAGGGGCTAAATCACAAAGTATCACATATATGTTGAGATGGGGTGAATTCTAGGTTACTGAACATGAGCTTTCAGCAGAATATTGGAATTAAATCAGTTAATCCAGGACCTCTTCCCTACAAACGCCCACGTCTCGAATCTAATTGACACTCACAGCAGATTGGTGCTTTGATCTGACGTTTGAGTCACAGAATCTCTGAACCCCCCCCAGCACACACACCAACACACACCACCTCCCCACTCCCTCCAAGACATCTAATTTCCTCCGTGGAGACTCGAGTCCTACTGCAGCCATGAATGCTCATGCACAAAGCTGGCAGGTTGCTCATCCGGTGTTACAGAGTGATGAGAGAGCGTGATTAGAAGGTGACAAATAATTCAACTCCAGAAATAGCAGGCCAAGTGTCGCTGATCTGCCATTTCAAACAGATGTGAAACAGCCATGACAAGGACAGAAGCGGTGGAGGAGCGCGTCATGATCAGGATGGGATGCTGCTTTCTTTTTGGGTCTCTTGACTTTTAGCAGCTTGTGTCAAATAGATTATTATAGATTATACCATACATGCCACAGAACTGCCTTTAACTGCCTCTCGGTGTCTGTTTCTCTCCATTCCTCCATCCGCACCTACAACCTCTCACAACATTTCCGCCCACGTGCTCGGTTTGTAAAACAGCGCGCCTGCTCATGTCCATCTAGCAAATTAATTGCGGGGAAATTATAATTTAGCTACACAGTTAAAATATTGACATAAAAAAAAACAGTGAATAGGAGTTTAACCTTTGTAATGTGTATCGATAAGGCCTCAAAATAAAACACGCTATCATTTTCCCATCACTGTCATTGAAATAGACTGAGCTGTCAGATCAGATCCTCCTGGCACACTATCATTTAACACAACAGCCCTCCTAAATCATACTCCAAAGTGCCAGGGTGGCTTGGAGAGTGAGACTCTGAACTCATTGACTGTGGTGGCAGCTTGATAGATAACATTGTGAGGGTGACATTGAAATAAACAGGCATTGTGACCAACAATCTTTCAGCGCTTATCGTTCGCCATCAGGCGTCCCCGACACCGCATTAGCATGAGTTCTGATTTCCTCATTTGGGAGAAGCTCTCTCATTTGCAAGCCTGCTGTTATCGCCGTGACCCAAGGTTATGAAAAGCTCCGATGGTAGAGAGAGAGAAAGGGAGAGAGAGAGAGAGAGAGAAAGAGAGGTTAGAGAGAGGTGTCTTGACACGCAAACTAGATACCATCAAAGAGATTTTTGTTCCTGCAAGCACCGAGTCTGCAGATTGCCATCAGATGCAGCCGTATCAGACAGCGCATGAAATTGGGCAGAAATTGCTCTTGAATAATACAAGCTCCAATGCAGCCAACAGTGGTGTGATATAGAGATGGAAAACCCAGATGGACGATGGGTGATATACTCCAATACTCCTGATTCTGCATGTAAGAGTTCTTTTTCTACAAACTTACCCTAAGCTTTCTCTTGCTTTCTTTCAGCTAGCTTGCCACTGTATCTATATCTCCCGGCAACAACAGAGAAGCACAGCCTGGAAACTGTCCTCGTTACTGAAGAGGCCTCCTATTTTACGCAGAGTTTTAGTTCTACAAACATTTCTCAGAGGCAGAGCTGCTCTGGAGGCAGAAATGATCTCATTGGTTGAGTTAAACCTCGGGGCAGAACCAAAGAACCACTGTTTTTCTACCGTAACATTAGACTGATCCCATGCAGTGAAAGTGGCGGGAATATGCTCGTTTAAAAAAAAAAAAAAAGTTATCTAGGTTAGCTAGTTAACCTAGCTGACCTTCACATTCAAACTAGCCATACAAGCCTGTAGCTATCTAGGTAAGATAGTTAGCTATCCTACTCACCTTCCAAGATTATGAATGACATGCTCATGACAAAAGAAGTCATTGCCATTGATATTTTTTGTTGAGTTCCTTTGTTGCCATCCAAGGTAGCTGCAATAAAGATTGGTTCTTTTCAACCAATGAGATTATTTCTGCCTCCAGAGCAGCTCTGCCTCCGAGTTTGTGTAACTAAAACTCCAATCTGCCTACTTTACAGGGAACTGCTTCTGACACAACACCCTGTCAGTGGATCAGGCCCGGGCCCAAACCCCCATACACATCCAATTTGTCTTAATTCCAAGTGGGCTGCTGAAATCTCCCCCTAAGCCTCTCTGTCATGGCTGCTCATGAGTCACTGAGTCTCCTGACTTCACCACTCCCCCGGTTATAGCTGCTCCATCAACACTATTGCAAAGAGCCAGCGTGAAGATTCCACATGGATTCAAATGACATGTTTGCTCATTCAGAAGCAGTTCCAAAACTTTCACAAATGAATATGACTAAAGCCTTGTGATGGCTAACTGATGCTGTATAAAGTTTAGCCTTTTGTCAAGATTCTCAATTACGTACTGTGAAAATGGGACTCTATTGTTTGTGTCAATTACACGTCACCTCAAAGCCAAAGACAAGTGTAGGAGGAGATAAGTTCTATGGATGTTGTTGCAATACCTACTGGTCATCAGTAGAGGTCAATACAGGTTATGGATTCATTAATGCACCTTTAAGTTTCCAGAAAGAAGAAAATAAAACAAAAAACAGGAGAGGAAAGACAATCACTTTGGCCTGTCTCCAGTTTCAATCCTTAAAATGGCAGCAGCAATGCAATTTCTATTGATTCAAGTCTGATTTAACAGTTCACTGACAGGTCAGGCTGGAGAAAAAAACAAAACAAAAGAGCGCCCCCCAAGGGAGGCAAACAGAGTTGCAGACAGAGAGCGTGACAGGGCCGATGGACTAGAATAGAACACTGAGGGGAGGAAGGCAGAGGAAGGAGGAGAGAGCTGCCTTTTTTCTTGTCTGCCTAGTGGGGAAGATCACATAGCGGCTGACACCGGACCCGGACCAAAGCTGACGGCGGGGCCGGGGAGCTGGCATGGTGGATCATGCCTCCGAGAGCAATTAGGAGGCCAATTACCTTCCTCTTATGGAGGATGGCATGTCAGGACTGGAATCCTTCCTGACATCAGTCCCCAGGAAGCGGCCACAGCCCATACTGATGCCTCTCACCTCCTCCATCACCGGTTAGAAAGCACAGCACCACCGCCGGCCAGCTGGACAAAGTCAACAACATCATAAAGGATAAAGTCCACAAGGGCTGCAAATCCATCAGTGCTTGTTGAGTGTTCTCAGCACTATGGTCAACTGAATTGATCAAATTGCGATTATTACGAGCAAATGAAGCATCAGAAAAGCAGGCAACTGTCTTCAGCTGTTTACCACCCTGTCAGTTTTGCCCTGATTTTTCTAAATGTCTTATTAAAACCCAGAGACTGGGAAATTTAAATTAGCCTTTTAATTAACTAAGCATGAGTGCCATTTGGTAATATGAATTATGAGAGATGACAATGTGAGGCAGGGTGGGCTGCTGTGATAATACTTATTTTCGGTAAACAGCGGGGGACGGGGGAGGCGGGGCGGGATTGGAGGGCCTTTTCCCCAGTGAGGCGTCTCCGCGGAGAGCCAGTTTGGCACCAAGCAGAATGCCATGCAGTCGGACTCAACTGGGCACCGGCAAACAGGTGCTTCATTCAAATGCATCCCAATCCGATCAGACAGAGAGGAGACTGGCACAGCACCGACGCACGGGGAGCCAAACCCCAGCGTCCAGCAGAGGTCAGAGTGCACAGCAGCACACGGTCCAAAGCCTGGCTGCTGCTCCCCATCTGAGCAAGGGGCTGCAGAGAACCAACACATATAATAGAGACAGAGCACAACTGATACACAACTAATAATAATGGTAATGAAAATAATCATAATTGTCATCATCATATAAACTACACCTGTGTGCTTTGACAAATAATAGAAGGCACCATACTCATAAATTCAGGCAAGTACAAGAGAAAAAAGGATAGAAGATAAAAACAAAAAAATATATATATATAACGAATATATGAAAGCTAAAAATATATAATAGTCTTTTAAATTAGTTATAATAATAATTTAAAAGACAATACTGAATTTTAGGATATTTCTACAAGATTTTCTGATAAAAATATTTCAAGACAGGCTCCATCCCCATGCCACGCTCCTCATCCATGGCTACATTTTGTGCTACATTTTGTATAGTGCCTCTCAATGGAGTCCTCTCCTCCTACCTCCTCCCCTCTCTGTGCGGCTGGATGGACCGGTGCTTATTACCTCAGATCAGACTGTGATTGGAGCTGCCCTGCTCCACCAGGGGGACCCAGATACTGTAAGCACGGGCCTGGCCTCCTCAACTAAAGCCTGTGACCTTGGAGTGAGGAGGCGCCCAGGGAGCCTGCAGAATGAAAAATATGAGGCCGGGAGGGAGCCAGGCATACAAACAGTCCATTACCATCCATAATGTGGACTCTCTGCTGTCCATCCAGAAAGCTCACGGCCCTACCGTCTCCTTTCATTTCGCCCTGCCAGGGAGGGGAATCTCAGCCTGTGCCTATGTGAGGACAGAGGTGCAATCTGGCCACAGAGGAAGAGACCCGAGTACATGAATAAAGGGATTGGTTTGCTCCAGGCAGAGCTGAAATTGGTCTATTACTGGGCTCCATTTGAGATCAGTGTGGGAGGTGTGGGAGTGGCAGGGCCAAGCACTTAGGGTTTTCCCCTTTGTTCCCTTCTGTCTCAGTCGTTCATTGTCCGGGGCGCTGCAGGGTGGCCAGCATATGCTCTAAAAAACAACATTTAGCCTCCAAAAACAAAGTAGCTCTGCGAATAGCTATTCGTTTGAAAGTCACCGCAGCACAGGTAAAACTGTGCCAGTATGGATGAGAGATGAAAAAATGAATCAATCCATACATTATCATCCAAATGTCCTAAAATAGCTGGTACATGCAGCCAGTGTGCAATTCAAAATACATTTTTAACTTAAAAATATGCAGAAATAATTTGAACTTGAACTTCTGTATTTAGCTGTACAGTAGCTTCCTACAGAACCCATAAAGTCTTCCACAGCACATTACTACCGTATGGCGATATCAATTTAATCTTCACTATTTTGTTCATACTTGAGGGAAATAGGAATGGAAAGAGCATGATTAAGTCAAATTGAAAACATGGAATTGCTGCTGATAGTACAATCAGCTCTGACTAGCTGTGATTATAGAGACAGATCGCTTACTATATAGAGCAAACCGTATTTTATCATTACACTATAAGCAACGCGGCTTCAGTATAAAAGGTTCATGCAACTTTCTAACGGTGATTACTTCATTTCAATTTATTAAAGTCAGGGTTCCCACACATTTTCATGGATAAAATTTCAAAACTTTTCAAGGATCCATAATAGAACTTCCATGTAATATGATGTGATGACTCTGAATCAATACCAGAAATTACATTATTTTTTGATGGTCCCTAAGTCAGCCTGCGGTTAAGCACGAGCGTCTGGGAGGTGAACTAACCGTCCTCCTACTGCCAACACTGGTGAAACTGAATAAGAACACGCCGCCGGGTCCGGACTGAATGTCTGTCGAATATCCAACTTGAAACTAACTTCCCCGCGGTGCACGGACCGCTGATCACGCTGCGCCACGCGAACATGAAGTGAAGAAACGTACGTGATAGTAAACGAAACGTCACGCAGCTACACATATTTGAGCTACATTACGTCAACAGCTACAGAAAATAAATTTGCTGTTATGTTACATTACGTGGAAGGTTATCCACGGAAGATTACAGTAACAATTAATTTCTTTACACACAACTAAATTCCATGATTTTTCCAAAACTTTCAAGGATTTTACTAATTCCATGACTTTTCCAGGCCTGGAAAACAAGATTTTGAAATTTCATGACTTTGCCAGGTTTTCCATGACCGTGGGAACCCTGTAAAGTACAAGAGAGAAACCTTCACAATGCCTAATCAGAGATGTCAAACGGCCTTTATCTAATCACGCGAAATGGAACATGAGTTGACTGATTTGTTTCCCCATTTTCCATCTGCGATGTGTAAGTGGATAAGGTGAGTGTGGGAGCTTCGCGGTAGAGAGATTATATCACAGTAAAAGCTCTATTGGAAGTATTATCTGTGGACAAAAGAGTTTCAATTGACGTCAAGTAAGCCGGGCCGCCGCAACCCATCCCTGGCAACAGTAAGGGCCATACAATCAGGTGGCATTGTAGTTGGAGTGGGACCCTCTCCTGCATGATCATTAGGCAAATGGAGACACTCCGCGGGAGAGCATGCAGTCTTATTTGCAGTAAATTTCCTTTGTCCCTCTGATAGGGAAAAAAACAGCCTGCTCTAGAATCTTTGCTTTTGTGTAATCTTCTCTGAAACGGTAAGATGATAAGTTTCATTACCTCAATTCAAAGAGCCTCGGCCCCCCTAAGATGCTGCTAGGCGGAGCTCCTGTAATCTAACTGGATACACACAGAGGCTCGTGTGTGCTGCAATATGAGAGAGAGCACACTAAACAAACCACAGGATACATGTGCAATCTTACTGGGTGTTATTTCTCGGCTCTAACTTATTGAATGCCGGCAACCTTGGGAAGCAAGAGCAGCGCAAAATCGAGGTCAACCTGTTAACTCCAAAACACTGTCTACTAGAATTATAGGGACCATTCTCTGTAATGATTGCACTGAGGTAAACAGAATTAATCATGATTACTAGACAAAATAGCTTGAAGGTGGCTCACCAGTGGGAGCAAGGGAGAGAGACGCAGAGTAGCCCTGAGCTTAGCACCGCTCACAAGGCCTAAATTGGTGATTTATAGGAGCCATTAAAAGTGAGGGGCAGGCCACACATCTCATTACACAAGTTAGATTGTTTATGGTCAGTAAAGAAGGTGTGCCTCTGCTGTTAGGAATGAGGTCAATCAATCGTTAGTCCTGATGCTTGATATGACAGGTCATACCGCTCAAAAACAACGACAACCTAAACACATTTAAAAAAAACCTGAGAAGGTGCAGTGCAGACGGAGAGAAAGGAATATAAGGAAACGTTACAGAAAGGTGGCACTGCAGCATCCTATGACAGGGCTTAAGGCACATCGCCTCGAAATACCCACCCCCATGTTTGATCATGTTTATTGTCTTCAACCATCTGCGGCTGATAACCCTTGACTGAACAAGCTGTTAGTTATCCCATGTGGGAGTGTGGAGAAATATCGGCGCAGCTTCGGAAGCGGCTTTCCTGGGAGAAGGCGGGCTGCTGTGCTGTGGGTGCTGAGGCGCCAGTCATTTTGGGGGGGGGTGTT
>OMOV01089281.1:0-12643 GCA_900312565.1 Beryx splendens | reverse complement strand
CTTTAAATGATAGTTGACTTTCAGATCTATTTAACTTTTATTCAGGAGGAAACCCTTTAAACTTCACAAATAGTGATTTTTACATATATTGTGATATGAAAATGTTAATTGTAACATTTTCAACCATATCACCTGGCACTAATAGGTTGTTATTGATTATTTATTCTTGAGGAGTTCAAGTTTTTGAACAGGGTCTTCTCTAAAAGAGATCCCAGATTTCAGTGTAAACTCCTTGGTTTAAAAAATGTACATGTTGGCTTTTGTCATTATACACTGCTGTGCAATTAGTTATAATGCAGAAACTGTAATTGTCTCCAATATGAACAGTTGACCTGAGAATCAAGTTTCATTCCAATTCTCGACTCAGTTTGTGACTGAATCCTCCAAGTCCTTTACTTTAGGTTTCAACAGCACAGGCAGTGAGGAGAGGAAATAATGAAATATTCTCACAGAGGCTAGAAGTTACAGTTTCAGTGATTCTGACCTGAGAGTCTCCAGTCTACAGTGTGGCCTCCCCAGTCCAGCAGAGAGCAGCTTCACTCCTGAATCCTGCAGGTCGTTGTTACTCAGGTCCAGCTCTCTCAGACTGGAGGACTGGGAGCTGAGGACTGAGGCCAGAGCTTCACAGCTTCTCTCTAACAGCTCACACTCACTCAGCCTGAAGGAGAATTAGTGATCACATATAATATCACATATTTATTTATTTGTAAGGGACCATGTACAATGTTAAACATAAATATTACCATTTGATGTATTGTACCAGATGTAGCTTAGAACTACTTTTCATCTGCAGTCCCTTATTGAATCCATGCAGTTATCTATGCACTTATACAGATTTACTGGAGGCTTTGACCACTGGCAGCAGCCTCAGAAGAGCCTCCTCTGAAGCAGAGTATTTCCTCAGGTCTGGAACAGAATAATATGAATTACACTCTCTTACTGAAATCATGGAACACAACATCAGGTCCGTCTGGTATAGACTGAAAGCCCACTGGTCTAAAGAGTGCAGCGTGGAGACTGAATGTTTGTTTTGGATTTCACTGAAAAGGTGTTGTACATTATCAATTCAATTCAAGTCAATTCAAAAACTTTATTTATCCCCGAGGGGCAATTAAAAAGGGACTTGCACAGTGGGACATAAAATGCAGTCACAGACAACAACAAGGATGAAGTGCAGATTGGCACTATATGTGCAAAACGTGCAAATAAATGCAAGTTAAACCACACACACCATAAATATGGAGTCCAGGTCTGTTTGATGCTCCTGGGCAGACTGAACACTGGGAACATCTGACCTCGTCTGGTGGATTCTGCAGAAAAAAACAAAACAGCAGATATCAGGTCATATTAGGGTCATACCCATTTTAGCTTGACTTTTTTTTTTTTTTTTAAAGAATGAAGGGAAGCATATAGTCTTTTATTATTTATCTGTAAAGCAGTTTACAAGGATTGCTCTGCTGAGTGCAAACTCGTTTAGAGTATAGACTGTAGGGATGTTTCTAAAAACTGAAAGTACTCAAAGCACATTGTGAAGCATCATGAGTGTTTCATAATGTGATGCCCTGATGTCCATGTTCTGATTATTATTATTTATAATGCAGTAATAATTTGCGTATGATGGGCTGATGATGCCTTATAATGCCTTGTGAGCAACACATGAAAACCATCACCAGGATTGTTCCACCTGGTGTACCAGACGGGTTTCGCCAACAGGTGGCAGCTTCCCCATTCTCATCCGGGCTTCTCCATACACTGTACTCAAACTGTTTGGCTGCACCCCTCTGTGATATTATTAGTACACTTTGTTCTCTTTACAGTGGAGGAAGGCACACACCCTCCTCTCTCTCTATGGGGCTGGGGTAAGAAGAAATGCAATGTGCTAAACTTCTGTATGCTGGTAGTATGAGCCGATAAAAATGAAAGAAATCGTATCAGAATTCGGTGGTGGAGGACAAGAAAACAAGAGTAATGCTGTGCAGAACAACTTCACACACTTCCTGTGCATTCCCTGCAGCTATGGCAGAGGCAGAGAATTGCATGTTAACCATAGATCACTAAACCTGCTTCACACTGTAGTAACATAACCCACTGGATTACTCACTCTTAATGTCATTTGATTGCTAGTAGTTACTGTTACACTCCCAACCGCTAGAACGTGAATTTAATAATTTATTTCAATTTACAGACTGTAATTTCAATAGTGCTGTTCTCATAATCGCAGCCATTGAATGCCATTTTTTCAAGTAGAACAAAATGCTGTTTATGTCTATAATCTCACAAAGAAGAGCTTTAGTTTTCCCTTCAAACATGTTTTTGAGGAAGTCAACATTTCAGACTGAGGCTTTTTTAGCAAAAGTAATGGATTACAGCTGCCAGTTTTTGTAATCAGATTACTATAATATTGTTACATGCAATCTGTGCAGACCTCTGAGCATCTGTCCATAGTGTTCAACCGCTCACCTGTGAGTTCAAATGTGTCAAAGTTAAAATGTATATTCACCAGAGCCAGACAAACACTTTTTAGAATATTTTATTCTACAAAGAAAAGTACAAAAACAGTGGTCAGGAGGCATTTGAGACTACATCGTCCAAAAATTCTGAATATATTTAAGATAATACAGTACCACGACATATATGAAGGATATAAACATTTCTATTATGAGGTTGTCTTTTCTAAAGTCTACGATAGGGCAGTGCTCCCCGACTGTTGGGTGACGACCTGACAGGCTCACAGACGTACGAGAGCAACATGAACAGAAGAATATCGCCTATATGGAATACACCGGGCGGGTCGTGACGCACAGCTGGCCTACAGGTCAAGGGTAAAAATCTGAGTCCCAATGCAGAAGCAGTAAGAGTGCACAGCTGACTGGGTAACTCAGAGAAGAGGCTCTGGTGCGAAGCGTTGGCTCTCTGATAGCAGGGGCGCCAGGCACAGGCACTCATCACTTGGCATTGTTCCCTGGCAGGACACGGACAAGGCCATGTCAGGTCACATGTTCATCTAGTCTTTCACACTCATGCAGACCCTACTGTATTCATGCTATGTGGGTGAACCCCTTCTCGCTAACACTTTTTTTTTAGGTGTTGCTCATTAAGCATCACAAGCACTTTGTAGGTCTATTATGAATTTTAATCAGTGATGTACCGTAGAGGCAGATGAAAACATACGTAACAAATTACAGTTATTCTTATTGTAGGCCTAATCGAACAGCATTTTTTGTATACTTGCATCTTTTTGAAATTATATAAGTACACTGACAAAATAAGTATTGTACTTCACTACATTTGAATCGCATCCCAAGTACGAAACTACAAGAATACAAAATGTGTTATCTCTCCATAAGCACTGCACCAGAAACTGGTCAATTGGAAACACACATCTGCATCAAACCTGCTAAGCATGTGGAGGAAACGTTACGTTATCTAACTGTAACATTAAATGTTCAGATTCATCTACGATACAAGCTTAAGTGTTACAGTATTATTGGTTTGTGTTTGCCTGGTGGCCGTCGAGCTAGTTCGCTTGCTTTTCTAGCTAGCTGGATAGCTAACAGCAATTTTGTGTGTTTGTGTTAAATAATAAAAATTTTATAACGCTAAACTTTCTAGAACAATACAAACTGATCTCTCTGTGCTCTCGTCCTTTTTACACTACATGGGAAAGTCATATATCAACGTCTGTTTAAAAAAAAAAACTAACTCGGAAACTTCACATCTGAATACATTTTACGCCAGTAATTTCACTTCTGCTTAAGTAAAATTTCAGCAAAATAATAGGCCACTTATATTTGATATTTTGGTACTCCTTCCACCCGAAGTTACACTACAGCCTATAATGAATGAGCTTTGCAATGTTAAGATGTTATGATTATATTGATTAATAGATTGATCATATTGAGCATCTGGTGAATAATTAGAATATGGATGTCAGCGGGGGTTAGCAGAAACTCACTGAACGCTATAATAGACTTCAAATGTGCTTATGATGCCTCAGAATGCACTTCAGTAAAGTGTTACTCCTCCTTATTCTAGCTGAATATTGTTCTCTACATAAAAGGAAAAAAGCTAAATGGAAAAACATAACAGAGAAACATACATGGCTACTTCATAAAAAATTAACATCCGCTTTAAAGAACAAGTTTAATGTGAATTAAGAATAAATAAAATAATTTAAACAATAAATACCACTATGTACAGTAAGGCAATGTGATGCATAGCATCTAACAGAGAAGTTAAGTTTGGACTTAAACAGAGAGAGAGAAGGCCTCAGAAATGACGTTGCTGGAGATACGGCAATGCATTCAGCTGAGTACGCAAGCTGAGAGCACAGTAAAACACTGAACTGGTTTTTATTACCATGCACTGTAACATTACATCACCGATAGAGTGTCTTTATATTTCTTGGGTACAGCGTATTTCTCATGAAGGATGGGATAAGTTTCTTTTACACGTCGACGCCTCTCTGTTTTGGGTTCAGTGCGCTGTAACTCCCTTAAATCAATACCTTCACATGTTGAATTTTAGTCAAGTGACATTGTGGGAGAACATTGAATTGTTCTTAAGCTCCCTTAAAATGTGTTTTTAATAATGTTAGCATTTCTCAGGGAAACTATAACACTGCTAGCTGCAGGCTAATCAGCTGACTTACAGCTAGCGATAGCCGCTGGTTTGAGTGCTGACAACACCGACAAGCTATATAGGGTGCGTTCGTAAATAGTCACCCCGAGCGCTGGCACAAACCGGACCGTTCGTAAATTCGGAGCGCTGAATACAGTTCGGTTTTTCAGAGCAGCACACTCTCGGGAGAGGCAGAGCGCACTCTGGGCACCCTGAGGAGCGTCAGGTTGGATTTACGAACGCACCCTTTGTGTAAAACAAAACCTTTACGATACAAACTACCGAGTTCCTGGTAAATGAAAATAAATAAAAGTACAACATTTTGAAAGACTAAAATTCAAATATCAAGATATTCCTTTAAGACTGACAGAGTAACAGTAACGTTGTAAAGACAGATAAAAACCTGCAGGGACGGTTTTCTGTTTCATCTGAGAAACTGATAGTCTACCATACGATGTGAGCTGGCCCAAAAGTGTTCGGACATTTCTTTTATTTTCTGTGATATTTCCGTCTGAGAATCTGTCTGGAGTGTTTCTTTTTTTTTTTGCTTCTGAAGTGTCGTCCTGTCATAAAAACAAAGGGTTTGTGTAATGGAAAGCAAATGTTGTGGATCTGTTTGAGCCTGTCTGAGAGCATTCTCCAGGACCATCCAAAGTGATCAGTAACAAAAGAACAAAAAGTTGTTGGACATCTTCCAGTGAGCTGGATGTTTTAAAGTAGAACCGATTGTCGTAATAAAAAAATCTGTAGCGGTGCAGTGTTACCCCAGTGTTATCTGTGGAAACACTGACCTTTTATAGGCACACGCTGCAAAGAAGCCAGATACAAATTAAACGCTTCACTTGGATATTTTTTAAACTACATGTAAGTACATCGTTTTCAACAGCGCTAATCACAAGAAAAGCATGAATGAACACTGACCAAGGGCACTACAACTCATACATCGAAAATAAATATTCCAGCATGCAATATGTGTAAACTTTTCCAATGTTTCACTTTAGGGTCCAAATCCCTTTTTATTGGTCAGATGTGGAAGGGTTGATAAAAAAAAAAGAAGGCCTGTTGACTATGTATGCTGCATGTGGTCCACTCAAGTTCCTCAAAGTCCCATAAACATGCACAGTACAGACGGGCGGTGGAGGGAAACAAAGCGTGGGACAGTTATACTGATACACAGTGTTGGGAAAGTTACTTTGAAAATGTAATCTGTTACAGATTACTGATTACCTGCTTACAAATGTAATCAGCGATACAATGGGACAATCAAACTCAATAACTTAGTCATTACTTCAGTTTCATACTTTGCTAGAAATCATAAAATATGTGGGAAAACTACTTATTCCAATTTACAGTCCACAAACTGGATCGCATTATCTTCATTTACAGCCTTTATCCAGCCATCACTTCACATTGTATGGTGTGAAATAAAGGTTAACATAACGCTATCATGTTTCATGTGTCTGTAATGTGCCTTTCCCCCTCCAAACCTGTTTTTGAGTATCTGTAACATATCTGTATTTTTGTTATCAATATCTGTAACAGATTACAGTTCCCCATTTTTTCTAACTGGATTAGATATATTCCCATTACATGTAATCTGTTACTCTACAACACTGATACACATACCAAGCACCAGAGAGCACAAACAAAATGAAATGATTTCCACCAAAAAGGCGTACATAGCTGTGAGAAGTATTTTGTCACTCCTGATCTCAAAATGAACCATGTGATGAAAAGCTGTCACCTTGAGCGATGGTTGGCCCATGAATATACTTATGATGGCATCCTACAATAGACTGTTGACAGAGATGTAAACAAGCTGTGCCAAAGTTATGAAATAGTACCTCAGACATATGCCTACTGTAGCGTTTACAGTGAGTTTATAGATAGAGGACAGTGTGCTGATCTTTTCTTGCTTCATACTGTCGCTGAGAAAGCTATTAGGGTCATGTAAAACATTAGTGTGTCATCCACTAAGATAAACTATCTAAATATGTATATGTGTGTGTGTGTGACTGTTTAGGAACATCGGAAGACTGACCACAGCTGCTTATATGAGTTTTCCCTGACCAGTTAGTATGCTGATGAGCTGCCATGGAAGGAAACATAAAAATGCATCACATGGTGAAAGCAAATTTTGGTCTTACGAAGACCTTTGTATTACAAAAAAAACTTCAGTTCTCTATAGCATGTCTTCACATCATAGTATTTGGTCTTTAAACTGGTTAAACTGCCCTGAACCCAGAGTTGACTTTTTTTTTGGTTAGGCCTCGAGTTAAGGCTGTTATCCTCTGTGCTGTTTTTCATGTTTGCAGGCGTTTGTCGTCTTCTTCAATAGAGTCTTTGCAGTTGCGTCACAAATCTCAACCACGACGGAAACCACGTCTGGCGCCATCATGGAGGTCCAGTGGAGAATTGGCTGTGCATAAATAATGGATAAAGATAAAACCAACCGGGCAAGAAAAAAGGGAGATATTGTGGAAGTCAGTTCAGCAACGTTCAAAGTAAAAGTGAATAGTCTGATAAGGTAGATTTGTTTTCAAATGTAGGTTTCAGTGACACAGTAAACTGTCTTGTTTTTAGCCCTAGTCTACTCCAAAACACTCTGAGGTGATAAGAGTCAGCCCAGTTCACCTGAAAAAACTGTTGGTTTTTGGCTTTGTTAGCTTGCTAACTAGCCAGTAGGCTATTTTAGCAAAGCAGCTGATGTTAATATGAGACTACTAGCCCCTGCTAACGCTAGCTTCTACTGTACATACCTCAGCTCAGTGGTTCTCAGCTTGTCCTCGGGACCCAGAGCTTAACTTAGCTAGTGTGCAAATCAGATGTTTTAACAAGACAATGATGGATAGCTGACCTATGGTTTGCTAGCTAACAAGTTGACATTATCTAAACACAGAATCGATTATCTGTGGTGAAATCATCAGCAATCAAAACCGCACGGGAAGTTAACCATGTCTATTCAGCTCTGTCGAGACAGTCAAGTCGTACTTTTAGAAATGTAATCAGCTGCTCACAGCCACTGTTGCCCAAAAGTTGTGGACCTCCAATATGGCCGCCAGAGGGTGTGTTGCATCTCCTGAAAGCCCTCTATAGGCTGAATAAAAGACACACGATGGCAGATCCCTAAATGTAATCCAGTACGGACTGGAACAGCTCTGGCAGCTCCCTCGTCTAGCTCTCTCTTACTGCTGGTGGTGTTAAAGCAAACCATCCACTGCCACCAGGCTCTATCTGAAGATATCCGAGCCTCAGCTAAAAAGACACACAGGCTCGACCTCCGACAGCCATGCTGCTCTCCCACCTAGCAGAGGGGAGGCCCTGGCCACGGCTCTGCGGATCCCATCCCAGACTGAAGCTCAGCCCAGATGAATCAAGGCTCTCATTCACCCGCCACACCGACCAGTCCCACCGTGAGGCCTCCCCGCATCCCGCTCTGTCGCACAAGAGCCTCTCTGTGTTTGTGTCTCGCCGATAGACATTCTCCTCTGCAATCAGCCCACACAGCTGCAGTTGGCCGCCGAGAGCCACTTAATGGTCTGCCAGATAGTCTTGGTATCCATGAAGGACACGGTCTCGTAGCGGGTGGGCCGGCAGCAGGGGTGAGCGCTGACCTTCCTGCTGGAGATGCTGCCGTTGTCCATCAGAGCCTTGAGGGCCAGGTCGTAGTTCCTGCGGGAGCTGTGGCACGTGCCGACGCAGTACTTGAAGAGGACCGTCTCGTCCGAGTCGTAGCCGAGGCCGAGGTCCCGGACGCGCATCTGCTTCCTCTCCATGTGGCAGTCGCGGCTGCTCTTGGCCTTCTTGCGGTTCCTCCTGGTCGCCCTGGAGGAGGCTTGGGTCGGGAGGAGAGCGCCGCCATCTGCTCTGCTGGGCGTCGTCCTCTTCCTGCCCCGGTGACCACTCCTCTACAGGAAACAGGACACACACATACACACACAAGAAACCAGGTTAGTTAACATCATAACTGGTTTAGAATAACCAGGTAAGCTCATACTGTACTGAGAAACCTGGCTGAGACATCTTCGTGCTTCCACATCTGGTTTTTCACCATCTGTCAGACTCAGACTCTCGCAGCATTATGGGTACATTTTGACGTCAACAAAATACATGGTGGTGAGCAGTACTCGCTATTGGGATCATCATTACTTCCCCCTGTGTTAGAAGTAAGGTACTGCTTCTCAGTTAAAGAGGGGGGAATATTCTGTTAACTGGCTGATTCATGCTAACAGGGAAACTCAACCACAGGGTATCAAAGTTTCATGTGAACAGATTAACCCCAATAAGACCTCAACTAAAGACAATAGCCATGTACCAAAAATGTGAGCTGCCTCTGACCTGCACGAACCCCCAAGTCAAATTCCTGCTGCATGTAAACATACTTGGCAAATCATTTTTTATTCTGGTTAGTTTATCTCTCACATCTGACAGCATCCTGGGTGGACTCCAACTGCATGAGAGCAAATTGTATCAGAGCAAGAGACGGAGAAATGAGTTAACGAGTTAGTATTTCCATCGCTGCATGGAAGTGACTTCCAGGCATCAAAGGGCCTTATCCCAACAAGCAAGTAGTATCTGCAGACCTGTGAAGCCAGCAACTGTAGTAATAAAGCAAACGTAATCATAAAAAAATAAATCATATACAGATTTCCAATATATCCCAGATGTCTGCACTGGCCTTTAGAGACTAGGGTGAAAAACTTCTCACACTTTAGCTCATGCACTGGATTAGAATGAATGCTTTGGCTAACAAGTGCTGCAGACCTGGGCTTTATGAGCCGGTGGGGGACAGCATGTGTGATCAAATTGAAAGCAGATATGGGTGTTGAAACCGGGAGTGAAATTCCTCTGGTTATCAGCTGAGTGGTGCAAAGAGTACTGTCACTATGCAGGGTCATTACCACTAGGGGGGCAGAGCTGCTGGCTGAACTCCAACAGGAGCTGAAGTTGCTTTTTCAGTTGCCAGGAACATTTCAAACGAGATTCGCCCGCTCCGCTGTGGCGGTCTCGCCCAGGCGTTTTGACCGATTTCAGCTTCCCGACCTGCGTATGGCTTTGCCCCGTACTTTTCTAAAATGCCTCCATGCAGTATGTTCCTTAGGGACTGGTTATTACCAATGCAGAACGCTCTCCTACAGCAGCACAGACAGTCACGTTGCTTGTCAGTTCATGCCTTCATGTTTACAAAAAGAAAACTTGTAATCACGAGGAAAAAAAGAACAGAAAAGTGCATAGAAATGTTCCCCAGGCGAAGAGGAGCAGAGGACCTTTTCAGTCAAACCCTACATATCCAACCATGTTAAAACATGCCACAAGGGTTTGCATTATTTCATATAATTATAGAACTATTCCACAATATTTAAGGAAGTGCTCCAACTTTTTCACAACAAGACAGGCAACCCTCATTGACATCAAAAGTTACAATTGGACTGTTGCCAGTGATGCCCAAACGTACTTAGCTTAACTCTGTTTTAGCGCTCTGCGGAGGCTGCTGCCAAGGGAAAGCAGGAACATGCTAAATGTAAAGCTGTCCGATTAACCAACACACAACTCAAGGTCTCGATGTCATTTGGTACCAATTCACTTTCAACAGTCTCGCAAGGAAGCAACCATTCAGAGACTTACGGTTCCCCCTTTTTGTGTGTTTGATCCTCGGGTTCATTCTATGGGCTCATCCATCAGCACCTACTGATGGGCGCGCTCTTTTAAGGTCACCCTGTCCTGGTCACGTGATGGGCGGATACCGACAAGGGTGGAGTGTACTGCCATAATCGGAGGAGGCCAAAACAAGCCCACCCGTAAACAGCCGGTACATTCAGTTTCATTTAGCCTACCGCAGTCAAATCAATAATCAGGGTGAGGGCAATCCGTTTTGTGTTCTCTGTTGCTGACTGATATAATGCAGTAGTGATTCAACCTATGAACTGTTACATTTGCTATTCTGAAAATAGTTTCCAGTTTGTTTGGAATAAATAGAAGAAGTGGGTAGTTAGCATCAGCAGTGGTAGCCATCATGACTGAACAGAGAAAGAAAAGAGCGCCACCTACAGCAACTCAAACTGCATCAACAGGAAACCGAAGGAGAAAGACGTCACAGTACTGGACACACTGTTTGACTGATTGATGCTTAGTAAGGTCAGGCTGAAAAAACGCTTCATTTTGTGTCTTCTTTTAAAATCACTCATACTAAAAACTTATTTTTATAGACGGGCTTTTGCTTACTTTACATGTTATGTGCTGTTTGTGCTGTGAATGGTCAATCACAGTAGAATAGAGTGCAGTGACTGAACTCTAGATGGGCGACATACCAAACTGCCCGGTAAAATTAATGGACTTACAAGTCAAAGCAAAATGTACACTGTTTAATGTTAATTTCACGTCCTGGCTGTGATGTATGCAGGACTGTGATGCATGACAGAAATCTGCACATCAGATTGATTATTTTAACCCTGTTGTACATTGGGGCCCGCGCTCCTTTGACCAAGCCCGTACTCCGTGCTGAAAACTAGCAGGCATACTTCCAGAGGTTATATTAGTCATCGGGGAGTGACAGTCTATGATTTTATGGCCATTACCAATCAGGGCTCCACCACAGATGTATGAAGCTTTGTTCTCCGTGAGACAGCTTAGCTGCACAAAAACTATTTGATTATCGTTACACAGAAGGATGAAGATGAAGAATAATGAGGGGAAAAAACTTCATCCCATCAGAAAGAAATTTTATATGCTGAATATGGACACAAATAGAAACCTGTTTTGTAATACATCTTTTATTTATTTTGTTTTTAACATACTTAAATTAGCTAATATTTCATAAAAACCTGCAAATTTTCTTATGACTTTTTTGCTCAGTGGATGAAGTCAGAATGCATTTTCCTGGGGTTAGGGTTAGGGATTTACAGAATTAAATTATTTATAAAATGCTAAATATGGTGAAAATCTCAGATTTTTATGTAAAATACCCTATAAAATAAAAGAGAAATGATAAAATATAGCAAAAGCCTCTGTAAATTCATTTGGTGGCCGTATCTACAAGTTAGGTTGAGTTTTGCATAAAGGGAATATGTCCGTTTGGGAAAATGGGTATTACAGTTTGTTTTTTATCTAATTTTCTGCCTGGTGCGCTTGGCACAGCTGGTATAAACACACATGAATAAACCATTTAAAGTTGTTTCTGGTGACTGATTTGTACATTTTATGAAACAACAGTAGTTAGAACTGACCAATCCAGACTTTTGAGAATGCAGTTTGCAGGATTGCTGTCTGTGTGAGGCTGCACACACTGTGAGCTGAGGGGAAGCACTCACCAAAGGCGTCAGGCCAGGGGGCATGGACGCTGTTGTCCTGTCCCGGGTCCCTCACCTCAGCGCGGCCGGCAGGAGGCCAGGAGGGCTGCCTGAGGACGGGCGGGAGGTCCGACTGGGTCTCCTTCGTAATACTGTCCTCTTCAGAAAACACATCCTCCACCAGCGTCAGCAGAGACGCCACCACCCAGAGCATCACCTGACAGCAGCAGGGACAACACGGTTACTTTGGTTCCAAAAAACAGATGCTTCACCGAGCTCAGGGCTACGGAAGAGGATTAGGGCCACGTGTGAAAAATGTATTTCAGTTCTGAGATTAAAGTCAAAACTCTGAGTTTAAAGTCAGAATTCTGATTTCATTCTCAGGACTCTGAGATTAAACATAAAGAGACGACATTTAAACGAAACTGACATGTCAGCCCTTGACTTCCCTCAGTGTAGTGTGATAGAGAACACTGATCAGAGTATCTATCAGAGTAAGGGATTCTGGTTTGACCCCTGGTACTGGCACTGCCCAACGCTGCTAAAATGCACCGGAGCAAACAGCCTCCCTATATGTAAGCCCAATGACCAGCATTGCAAACATTAGCATTATTCCAAGAAGAACAAATACAGTATGTCTGATGAAGGTAAAGACAGTGAAACGTTGTATTAGAGGAAACTATTTAGAGCCCATGACTGTGTAGGAATCAGTGTATTTCTTTGGTCTGGCCCTTGTT
>OMOV01089253.1:15337-26760 GCA_900312565.1 Beryx splendens | reverse complement strand
GCAAGAGAAGGTAATAGATGGTGGAGTCTCCTATTGAAAGCGGGATAAATGAACAAGCACTGGAAGTAAAAGGAAGAGGCTGCAAGAGAACAGGCATATGGAACTCACAAAAGAGACTAGCTAGGGAAGCTGAATGAGAGGAGGGAGGATGACTTTCAGCGAATATGTAGAGCGATGTATGAGCAAAGGCGGACTCTGACCTTGAGTTTGCCCAGCTCCAGCTGCACCATGTTCTGACTGCAGGGCTGAACAAAGACGGCAGGGAACAGCTTGGTGTTCGGCTCCACCTGAAACAAAACACCTCCGGCGTTACAGCTCCGCAACGTAACATAACTCATCCAGACTCCTTAGGGATTGAGTCTGACCAGGCTCAGACACATTCACACACACACACACACACACACAGACTACACCCGTACCTGGTAGAAGGTGTTGATCTCCTTCCCGTTGGCTGTAAAGGTCATGAGGCCCGTTGCCAGGTCGACCAGGCAGCCAACCACCATGTCTTCCTGGCTGAAGCGGGTCTGGTTATTGCTGATCAGATCCCCTCCCCACACCATGTAAGCGTGGCTGTGCTTCATACTGCAAGGGGGAAGCGCACAGGATCATATTCATTATTCATTCACTAGTATGTTACTTCATCTGTTAGCGGGGGGTTAACGAGCCCCGAGTAGGTCTCTTCCTGTAGCTTCATCATGTCTCTGTGTTGTGTGTTCTTTATATCTGCCTACTTAACAACCAGGTTGTTGCTGTGAATGAAATCCCTTCATCAGCCTGACATTTAAACAAGGGTTGAGGAAATTATATATACGCTCACTTAACATTTTGAAGTTCTTATAATTATTCTGATGTATTAATTAGATTATTTCCATTTCCGTGTAAAACAGACTGACCTGTCGTGTATGTTGCCTCGGTCATCTCCTACAGTCACGGTGACGTTGCGTACTTTGGAGAGGTCAAAGCTCGGGTCGTACTGGTGGTAGTCAGGAGTGACCCAGCCAATCCACACACCGGTGGGCTCCTGTCCCGCAAAGATCCTCACAGAATAGTAATACTGAAAACAGAAAAAAAAAGGACAAAAAATAAGAGCGATAACGTAAGAATCATTTCATCTGAGCGAGGAAAACTTGAAATAGAAACATTTGTAGAATTATGTAGTTACTGTGTAGCTGCATGGTTTTGCCTAAAAATCCTTAACAAAAATCATTAGTTTGTGCCAAATATTGCAATTTTGATGTTACTTACCTGCAGACGCAACTTTTCTACATAATTTCTTTTTCATCCTTCAAGTTGAATAGTATGATGCTAACTCAAACTAACTCAAACTGTCCAGCTAGGCAGGCTCAGCAGAACATGCCAGTCTGATCCACTTACTTTACCAACTAATGATAATAATTTTGATGCCTGTACTGTAAATGTGACATTAGGACAGAGGAACATTGAGCTCACAGTGGTGGTGTTGAGGATGATCTCGGGGTCGTCTCTGTCATCAGGGACAACATCTTCCACCAAACGAGGCACCGTGGGAGGGGCAGGCGGAGGGGAGAGAGGTGTCATGGCGGCCTTCTTCGCCTTGGAGAAGAATCTGATGTGCAGCGACCACAAGATGAGTTGGGAGAATTTTCTTCAAACAGGCAAGTCTCAATTCTAACTGGTATGCAACTCCACTGGCGTTAAATTTCCCTTCAACCTGACTTAAAGTTACACTAGGCAACCAAATGGGACTGAGGGGTAACCGTTTACACCAGAAAAAGATCTAATGGTGAGGAGTCCAGCTTTCTCTTGATGGAGCGCTGCTCACTGCTGTTTAGGACACAGTTTGGATTTCACTCTTAAGTTTCAATTCTTGCAGACGGTGACCATACCCGACAGCAAACAGTGCAAATCTACAATGTCTCAATTAGCGGGGATGGGACGCTCTTCTCTTTTGCACCTCCACTATGTGATAATACTGTATTGGTGTATTTTTCTATAAAAAATAAATAAATATATATATATATATATATATATATATACAAATATATTGCCTAGATGTGACAGAAATTTCTATGTCTATGTTTTAATTAGCAGTTTCAACTTGGTTTCACTCTGCATTCCACGTTATGCACTCCAACTACGTTATCTCTTTCATTCCTTTCTACTCCTTAGTGTTGCTGTGTAACTGTTTGTATGTATTTACCAAGACTTTGTGCCTGGTCCTTATCGATTCAAGGACATGTGAAAGTTCCACAATGTCCCCTGTGTGGGCTTCTCACTATAACAAAACCTAAATATTCTGCTCTGAGTTAGAACAGTAGAACTTGCCACCGGCTTGTATTTTTCTTCTCTCCATGCACATTTACTATACATTGGAAAGAACACAGAACTCTGTGAATTATTGGTTATGTTTTCAGTTTATACTATTCTTCAACACTAGTGCACCTTTAAGACTTTCTTCTCTAACGACAGAGTCCGACATACTTACCCTTTCTTCTTGCCTTTCTCTGACACAGTGTCCTTCTCATTCTCCACAGGGACCTCCTTAGGCACAGATGGCTCCTTCTTCTCCTCCTCCTGCTCCTTGCGACTGGCGGACTTCTTCAGCACTTCAAACTCCGAGTCCGGCTCCACCACCACCACCTCCTCCTCCGGGATGGTGAGGGCACGGGTGAGCGGCGTGGTGCCCGCCATGATCTTGAAGGTCTCGTGGAACTGCACAGGCATGCTGAGTCTGAGGAACAGCATGTCGGTGTTGGCGTTCTGGGAGCCGAAGGTTCTGTGGGTCAGCTTCAGACAGGGGGCGCTGTCCACTGTCCCATCCACACGGGACACCTGTGAGAGAACAAGAAGGTTAAAGGTCAATAAGTTATCTGGACAGACATGAAGGAGTGTACAAACATTTTTCACCTTGGCAAAAGTATCACTGTTGTCTCATTTGTTATTGAGTAGTTACCTCAATATGGTTGTGATCGGCGGGTACAGGCACAAACTGCGGCAAGCTTTTACTGAACCACATAGTGATGTCGCGCTTCATGTTGATGGCGAAGGGTTCAAAGCCTTCCTGCAGGCCGCAGATAGCAAAGTAGCGCAGGCTGCTAACATTCTGGCCAAGATTGATCCTTCCGACCTGCGACAGGCCCAGAGTGCACACTGGGATGAAACCTGAGGGGGGAAACCATCGGTAAATAGCACTGCAAAAGGTTACGGGCACACAGTGCTTATGGTAGTTCAAGAGTTTAAATCTAGTACTACAACTGCTACTAACGCTAATCTAATGAAGTAAAATGACCATGCCTTTCTTACCTTCCCCAATTTCGATGTCTTTGAAAGCCATCTCGGAGCCCGAGTCGCTGATCAGCATCTCTCCGTTGAGTGTGAACATGATGTTCATCTCAGTCAGGTCGATCATACAGCCGACCACATCACCAGACAGCCACTGGCGACCGAATGGCTCGTTGCCAACATGCCAACGCTGGGCCTGGAGAAGGTTACATATCAATAATTGATCTGGATCTAAGCCACAAACTTCAAATATGAATGCATTCATGACACATGATGATTTTCTTGACTCAAACTCAATAGAACTTGGTCTCGGAATTGACTTGGACTCGACTAAGGCAGTCTTTACTGCAGTCCTGCAGGAAGATGTGCACTGACCTTGTTGCCATTGAAGACGTAGGCCAGTTCGTCTGCTCCCAGCTCAGTGTCGGCGCGGACACTGGGACGGGCCCAGCCCACTCTCATCTCGCCCGTGGTCACTGCCTCAAACTCAAAGTACCACTTCCCCTGGGTGACGGCGTACGACCTCTCCGCCCTGAAGATTCGCACCTTGTCCCCTCGGACGTTATCGAGTCCATGGCCCGCTTAATGGAAAGTTGAGAAGGAGACAGATGACAAGAATGAAGATACTGGAAAGGTCCCGGTCCACTGTTAAGTTACACATGATTCTGTATTCAATCATTGCATGTTAAGAGGATAACAGCATCATGGTGGGTGAGCAAACGTACTGCTCTCCTGATCTGGAGGCTCAATGTTGTAGCCATAGCCAATGAGGGTACGGACAGCGTTGTTGACGCTGTCTCGGTTGGTTTTCTTAGTTCGCTCGTCCAGCAGGTTGTAAGGTACCAGACGAGGGTTACGCTTATTCAAGATGTCCTGTGGAGACGAGCAGAACGTGAAATTATTTATCGTTCAAGAAAAAAAATATCAGGTGTCCCTCTTTGTACAAAAAACATGAAAAACACTGGGATGGCAGCAAGACTTGACCTGAGTTACAGCATTGTACTTTTATTGATGGCCACATGATGTTTTTTTTGTAATCGCAGCAATCTAAATGATTTGTTTGATGATATACAGATAATTTGGTTAATGAAAATGAAGTAAAATCACACAGACTTCACAGAAAAAGGAAATGAATGACAGAGTATTACCACAGTGTTCTGGCAAATGCTAAATGTAGTAGAGAAAAAGTTACCTGCACAATGCTGTAGGTCCATCCTTGCCGTACCCGGTCCCTTGCCCACACGTTATGCCCATTTTCTGCCAGCTTTTCTACCAGCTGGTTCTGGTTGGGTGTCAGCTTGACATGGTTCAGGTCCAGGGGGGCAGGCTTGTATCCACTGGTCATCACATAGCTAGAGGAGAGACAAGCACACACTGAGATACACAGGAAACACAACGCAGACAATAAGTAAACACAACCAGAGATAGAACTGTCGCCGTACGTCTTGGGCAGCTTGATCTTCTTGAGGTTCTCCTCTGCTTTCTCGTCACCCATACCAACATGGCAACCCAGTGCCAGGAGAGTCCTGTGAAACAGATGGGATCCAGGCATTAAAAACCATGTCCAAAACAGAATAAACCTCCTCTGATCCTCAAATTCAAACCCATCTCGTACTCCCAACGCTCAGTCCAAAACTCACTTGAGGGTTTCTCCGGACATCTGCAGGTTGTAGTTCCTCTCGGGTTCAGGGAGACTCTGGAAGTCCACCAGACAGGGATGGAGCTTCTTGTTGTCATCCCTGAACTGTGGGGGAAGATTACGTTGGATTACTCTTAAGCAGCGATGAAGAGGTAAATAAAAAAGGGGGGTAAACTATATCCTCCAGTTGATGCTCATTGTGAGGAAAACAACAACCACTATAAACAAAAATCAATATTTTGTCAGGAAAGCATTAATTTACGCTTTGTTTCCCTTGAAAGATCCCATCTTCATATTCCATGCATTGACTGATTGATTCTGCTTAGTATGATACACACATTGAAAAGATATATTTCAGCATAAAAAGGTAGCTAAAATCAGTTTAGGTGGGTTCATCCTCCACTACATCCCTGCTCTTTTGGCAGAGGCTTGAAAGATTATCGCTGCACTATAACTGAAGACACTGATCCCACAAAATTTAAATGATGATGCTTTTAACAGGATAGCAGGTAACTTAAGTTCTTGGTTGACAAAAATTATAACACTTTAACGGACTGGGCACTCTATATTTATATAGCAGTTTGGGATAGAAGTCTTGCATTACTCTAGAGCTCCAAATCAGTCTATCATTGTCAAGTCAATATCCCCATCCAGCTGCTGTTCACCAGCCTGTGTGTTGCAGTGCTGACTCCATACTCACAGTCCCGTAGGTCCAGCCCTGCTCGATGCGGGTCACGGCCCAGAGCTCGTGGATATTCTCCGCCAGCTTCTCACGGATGCGCTCCAAGTGGGGCGGCAACACAATCTATACAGCAAAGACAAGTCAGCAGACGGGCGAAAATCATTTTTTACATGACCAATGCCTAGTCTGAGGTGTTTGTAAGCTACAGGTTGGTCAGAGTGTTTTACCTGGACAGTGTCCACGGGGCAGGGGGTGAAGGAGGTGTGGGTGAGGGACTGGGTGGGACCCAGCAGGTTGCGGACGCCCTCAAAGTCGTGCTTGTACTCCTTGATGGGTTCGATGCGCATCCTGTCTTTAGGCAGCAGGGCCTCGTAGCATGGGGCGTAGCCAGGCGGGGGCATGAACTTGAAGTCTCCATGACGACCACCCAGAAGGAAGCGAGCCCTGACGTGACAAAAAAACAGTAAAGCCTGGTCTTTCTCTATTTGACAGAAAGCCATTTATAGACAACTGAAGGCTTTAATGGTGACAACGCCTTGATGTCTCTAAGACTCATAATAGAAGAACATTGATTTAATTTCTCTGCCGGGTCCCGGGCCGTGTTGCCTCCCCGCTCTCAACAGTCAATTCACCATTAGCCCCTGTCAGCATAGTGAAGGATCATTACACACAGCGGTTGTAAGCCACTGGTTCTGCGGCCCCCTAGGGTTTGGCGAGGAGATTTGGAGGGATTGAGAGACGATTTAAGGAATGTGACAAAGATCATTTCTAACATAAAAAATTCATGATCATTCATAATCTTCATGACAAATTATTTTTTTCCTGTGAAATAAGCACTATTTGCAGCCTAATTAATCATTAATCATAGCCTATAACGGGACAATATTCTTTCTGGCATCACAGTTTGCCATTCCGTGTGTGCTCCGCTACATCGGTGGATTGCAAATAGACCATCCATAATTTTAAGAGATTAAGAGTGGCATAGCTGCTGTAAACAATCATAACACTTGAGCACCTTATCAATCATCCTCCATGTGGTAGTAACTATTAACTCAGTGTTGTTGCTAGTGCCAAAGCTCTTACTTGACTCCAGCAGAGAAGCTGAGTGCAGGGAAAAAGAGACCATCCACATTGAAGTTTTCAAACATGCCCTGGACTGGGTGGCCGTTAATACGGAAGGAGATACTGGGCACGCTCAGATCCAGACAGCAGCTGACAACATCATCAGCGGCCAAGGTGTGTTGGCTGGGGGAAGCCACCTGGCGGGGGACGGTTCCTGAAGGGCAGAGGAGGGAGAAAGTCAGAGAAAGAGGGGACAAAACATTATGGGGGCCCAGATTGGAATATAATCAACAGATTAGGGAACCATCTTACCTGACCACAGATGCAGCCCATCAAAGCCGTAGGAGTAGAGGTCGTCTCCCACGCCGTTGCCTCCCCAGCCCTCTCCTCCTCCTGGGTAGGGGCTGTAGCCCTCGGTCAGAGCCCAGCCCACACGCAGGTGGGTGGACTGTGCCGTCACAAAGGGCTCCACGTAGTCCACCATCACCTCGTAGTACCACTTCTTATACTGTGTGGACCCCTCACATGTACCCAGAAAGATGTTGGGCCTCACACTATACACAGAAGAGAAAAGAAAACATCACATATGGTCAACAGCCATTGGTCAGTGTGGTTGATAACAAAAACTTTATCACTTTTACCAGACAAATGCAAGGGCAGAAGAGACCCCCAAACACGCAGGTAGTACCTTCCAAAGTGTTTTGTAGAGTAGAAAAACTTAGCAGCTACAATCAAACTACGTATATGTGAATTTGGCTGGCGGCTGGACTTAATTTCCCACCTGGTCATAAGATGTCACAACAACAACAGTTCAAGTACCTGGTTACATAGTTCACAATGTTGGTCTGCAGCAGGAGGTCGCGACCGGGAAGCAGGTTTTCAGTGATAAGGTTCTGATTGGACCTCACAGCCACACCGTTACACACACAAAGAGAGCGCAAGACATCCAAGACCTGACGGGAGAACAGAGGCAGCAATAGTGAGTATGGTCTGGAAAATGCAAGCATCTGCACAGCATCACCTCTATGCTTTTATGGTTCCTGACCAAAGCAGACGATTTGTATTTTCACCCACTGACTACAATGGCTAATGGAATTCCAAAATTTACCTGCCCCATGAACTAATTTTTATAAGCCAAATACAAGTTTAGGATGCAATAAAACTACGTAACAAAATAGTTGGTGAAGTAGACAAACCTAACAGCTACAGCCACATTCTTACCAGCATTTGGCTGCTGATTTCCCACCTTGTTCCTGACGGGTAGAGAAGACTTACCTTGTGGTTCCGGCCATGTTTGTCCAGCAGAGAGATGATGGATTTGATGTGGTTCTCCTGGATGATGTTCAGAACCTCGGGGCTTTCGATTAGCACACAGTACAGCACCTCCAGAATACCTAAACGTGGAGAGACAGAGCATGGGCGGTGGAGGGATAGATGTGTGTCTAGCAATTTTTCAGAACACTTACAATGTGCTTTACAGGCAATAATACAATAATAAATGAAGGCAGTGAAATCAATAATGTCAGACATGAATTGAGAATGGGGTTAAAATAAAAGAAATGGGCAAGTACAGACCCCGTAAAAAACAACAACAACTACATAAAAGCTATAAAATGCTATAAAAAGTCTATTAAAGTCTATAAAAATCTGTTTTAAAAAAGTGATGTAAAAGGTGATGCTGTTTTTGCACCTGAAGCTCTCCAGGCAGTTTGGCAGTTCAAAAGCCAAATCACTTTTGGTCTTCAGCCTTGATTTGGATCTCAGACTGCTCCCTAGCTCATAATGGTTTAAAGATCTGAGATGCTGCTAGCAGCTAGACCAAGCCAAGCCTTAAAAGCATTCAGTAAAATCTAAAAATCAATTCTAAACGGTGAGTAATGGACGTATCGGTGAATAAGCGGTGGGCATCCCGTACCTGAGGAGGCCTCCAGACGGTCCAGCTTGCTGACCAGCCAGTCCAGGTTGTCGCAGAACAACGCACAATTAGAACGGTTCCCTCTGATTAGAGAAGCTGTAGAAGTGGGGAGAGAAATGGCCGTTGCGTTATCCGGTATCGACAGCATTTCACTGATACGTATTGTCGGAGTGGAGAGAGTCCCTACCCAGCAGCTCATACAGCAGGTTGACAATCTCCTTCCAGGACTCTGCAGCCTCCTCCCCAGCAAACTCAGAGAAGTGGGCAGCAGTGTTGTAGACGTTCAGGCGGTCGATGCACTCCAAGACGATGGTGATCATTCCCTGAGGATGACGAGAGAAACACGGTGACGTGGAGCACATGGGGTATCAGAAAAGGTACACCATGCACAACGGAGCCAGGAACCTAAAACGTAGTTGTTGTTGTTGATAGTAGTATGATGGTAGTATGATAGTATGGCTGTTTTTGTTTATTTTTTAAAATTATTATTATTATTAGTAGTAGTAGTAGAGGTAGTAGTAGTAGTAGCATTATTAGCCTCATTAGTATAAGCATTAGACCATTGGACCATTTAACCACATTATTAAAATCACATACTGAAGGTACAAAAGGGAAATATTTGTTTGCTGAGACAAAAGCATCAGAAACCACAATAAAACATAAAATGTTTGAGTGTGTGTGTGGTAGAATAACAAAAAAAGTACGGAATAAAGCAATTGTGGGTGGTAATAGGATGCATCCACGCTGTCAAAGTTTCCCTTTGCATAATTTATTTACTTCAGCTGTAGGAGCAGACTGGCGAAATCGATAGATAGTCTGAATGAGTCTGAGTGAGGCTGCGCGGGGCGGGCGGCACGCAAGGTTACCTCCTCCTGGAAGAGGTTCTGCCGGTTGCGGAGGGAGCGCAGCTTGGTCTGCTTCTCCTCGTGCTCCAGTTCCTCCTCGGGAGGACGGAAGTAGAAGATGAGGTCCTGCAGGGAGAGGATCACCCCCTCCAGAGGCAGAGACACCGCCACGGAGGCCTTGCTCTTCCCACTCAGAGAGTCCAGACCCCTGCGTGAACACAAACACATCAACAAGGTTTAACTTGTGTTTGGCATATAGCTTTTTGACACTTTTTTCTTTCATAGTGTGATGTTTTCATAATCCTTTTCAGTTTTTTCTCTCCTGAACATTTTGTAGTTTCTCTTTCCATTTCAGTTTTTTAAAAAGAAACATAAACATAGTGGTTTTCACATCTATTTTAAACATGCTACATGGAAAAATATCAAAATATCCTTGTCAAATTGTTTCTGCTTCATTGGTATAACTACCGTAAAACAAAAGAGACCATGGCCAAGACGACTGGTAGCCTCTGTCTCATGCCAGCTGTATTGTTATTGCTAGTGTTTCTCAAAATTATGATCTACATTTCCCATAAATCCCATTGCTTCCTGTCACAAAGAGGGTGTTGCTACTTGTCTCTCCTCCCCCTCATTAGTGTCACTGTGTGTGTGTTTTGAAGAGCAAGAAGGATAAGAGAGTGATAAGTGATCTTTTATTCATTCCATCATCTGCCATTGCGAGAAACTCTGAAAGCGGTTTCTCGTGATAGTCTCATTTGTTTATTAATGTGGTAATGATTTATTGATATTAAAATGCAACACATAACACCTTTAACAATCAAGCTAAATGTTGCATATCTTGTGAATCTCTTTTAGGTCTGAGATGTACATATATAATAAGTCTGATTATTGACCGAGCCAGTAACGCCAGGCTGGTGTGTGACTTAGAGGTGGGGTGGGACAGCAGACGTGCAGTCGTACTTGATGAACTGCCTGAAGAGGCCCGTGGTGCTGTAGATCATACGGGCGGCCTGAGACTCCTCAGTCTGGGAGCGGGACACAGTCAGAGCGTCGTCCATGTGGCCCTCCTGGTGCAGAATGACCTGGAGACACAGAAGGGACAGCTGTATTATAGATCACATCCCCTAAGTCTCAATCTATATACACTATCACCGTTTCTTAAACTATGGGTCAAGACCCAAATTAGATAATGGGTCTGTCTCTGGCGGGTCTGGAGTGTAACAAGAGTACTAGCATGTGTATCTTGTCCTGGGTCTAAGGGTAAAAGTGAGTTTCTTTTATATAGGTCCTGAGACAGAAATGTTTAAGAAGCATTGCTCTATTTCAAACAATATCCAGCCATCGACATTACATATCTTGTTAATCATTAGGTATGACTTCACAACATGTTGATAATTCCCATAATGCACACTAACTGGCACAGATTGGTTGCTATGCAAACCCTTGTTATAACCAGAAAGCTGGCAGCAATCTGGCAGCGATCTGTTTGGTTTTCTTTCTGTTTTGTTATTCCTCTGTGTGTATGATTACTACTTTGAAGAACACGTTTCAGTCAGTACTGCACTGGTAACTGTTGCATAGAAGGTGGCACTATGCTGTGTCTCGTATCTATTGCAATACCGTCATACCCATAATCACATTATAGGGCTCCCTCTCGGGTATCAGTGCTATATTAAGACATTATGGCTCTCATCTTGGTCCCCCAGCCAGAAGGCTCTACCTTCCTCTTCATGGTGCCCAGGCGAGCAGCTTTGGCATCCAGGGCGGCGTAGGTGAGCCACAGGCCTGTAGACACATGCTGCACGAAGCACATGGACTCTCCGTACTTTATCTCTGGTATGCCCATCCCCTCAACGTCACGCTTCTGAGCCACATCCACCTTCTCCTGCTCAGGGGAGGCGGGGGGAGAGACAGGATGGGAGAGGGGGGATGAGGAAAGAAATAACAAGAGGTATAAGAGAGAGGCACAAACCAGAGGCAATAACCGTGATCAAATTATGAGTCCAGGGAACATCAGAA
>OMOV01089253.1:0-15256 GCA_900312565.1 Beryx splendens | reverse complement strand
CTCTACCTGCAGCTGGAGTGGTGACCCCACTTCATGTGGCCACCACTCCAGCTGCAGGTAGAGAGCAGAAACAACTCTACACACTTCCACAAAGTCTACAAAGTCTCACAGCTAAAGGCAGATAACATGAAACAACAATGAACCATGACGTGTGACCATACAGAGGAGCTTGAGGCAGTGTACATTTTTTAATGTGTTTTTTTTCCTAAGTCATTTTTCCAAAAATTTAGTCTATTACTCAGTGATTAAAATGGCATATGATTTCAGTCATTACTGCACCACTGCATCAGTGTTGATTATGTTTGCAACATTTAGACATTTAGTAAAGTATATGTTGATCTGTGAGCTGCACACCTTCACATCTGGCAGCTGTCTAATATTTATAGCAACGGTGTCACATCACACTCTTTCAGTTAATGTCACTAATTGGATAATACAAACTAGCTTTCCTCTTTTTCTTTTAGTAATTTAACAGTAATTTATTTCCAGTTATGATCAAGAATGTAATGGAGGATAAACCCACCTAAACTCATTTTACCCACCTTTTATAAGGTGACATAAATCTTTATGATATGAAATTCATGCATCATGGTGAATGGTATCAAACAGATGAGTTATATTAGTATAGGGTCCTTTAAGAAATAAAAAGCATAGATTAAAGCTTTTCTGAAAGTATAATTGATTTTTGTTCATATTGGTTGTTTGCCTTACGATGATCACTGACTAGAGGTCAAAGTTTACCCAACTATTCATTTACCTTATTTTCATTTTTATATCACAGGTTATGATTATGATCTCCCACAGTGTTTTGTTTCATCGTATTTTCATCAATAATAGAATGAATGAAAATAATTCTTAATCTCATCATGGTGCAGCATTTCTACTCCTCATAGTAATCGCAGACTCCAGAAAAAAAAAAAAAGGCAACAAGCATTTTCGTCATTACTTTCATGCCGATATTAAATCTGCCCTGAGGGACGGTCACCTGATTCTCAGAGGCTCCAGCCTCCACAGCGATCGGGCCTGACTGCATACAGCTCCGCCCTCATAGTGGGCCATCCTGCAGAGGGAGGGCAGACACACAGTTTGAGACAAACAGCAGCACAGCGACAGGACGTTATGCAGCTCTGAACCGCTCTTCTTCTTCTTTTTCTTCGCACCTGCGCTTTTCCTCGCCTTCTTCTGGTGTAGAGATGCCCAGACACTCGTCCATGTGACCGTGGAACAGCCTGAGAACGTGACCTCCAGTCAGATGCCCTGAGAGGAGGAACACACACCACGGTAAGGGTGTATACGCTGTGTGTGTGTATGTCTGCGTTTGTATGTGTGATTTGTGCATGTGACTTTTGTGTGTGTGACTTTTGTGATTTTCTGTGTATATATGTGTCTGTGTATGTGTGTACACACATTTCTGTGTGTATGTGTGTGTCCATGAGTATCTGTGTATTTGAGTGTGTGATGTGTGTGTATATATCTGGGTGTATATGTACACAACACCACATGGGTAAGTATGTATGCAGTGTGTGCGTGTCATTGTGTGTGTCTATGCATCTGTGTGTATAGTATATCTAGGGTGTGTATGTACGTCTCTATGTATATATCTGTGTATGTGTATATCTGTGTGTGTTTGTGTGTGAGTGTGTGTTTCATAAGAGTTCCACAGAGGGAAATATGAGTACAGCTGGTCTGTACCCTCAGACAGCTCGCATCCAGAGCAAACCGGATTCATGTTCCACAGAGTCTGCATGAAGGAGGCGTCCACCATGAGATCTCCACTGGCATAGGACAGATGCTGAAGACAGAGGAGAAGCGTGAGGGGGGAGGCAAGAAAGGTTAGCTCAACTTAAGCACATCCATCCAGGACAAGTGAGCGGAGTGCATGGAGTCTCACCAGGTATCTCTCAGACGACACGCTGACCAAGATGAGGTCATCTCCCACCCTGACCTTTTCACCTTCTGACCTCTGCTTGGAGGCTGGATGAATGGTCCACCAGCATGCCTCACCTGCAGGAAGATTTCCACCATGAGAAGAAGAACGAGAGGAGAAAGTAGAAGAAGAATATCTCTGTTTTCGGGTGATAACCACTTTTTCACGAACTCAGGAAGCGACCCTGCTTTTAGCTTGACCGCCAAGCATTTTTCAGTTCATCCAATGGGTTCTGAAAGGTTTTCATGAACCAAAAACTCACCAAAACTGGAGTTGCGAGGTTTTCACCTGACAGCGACGATATGCTGTGTAAGGTTCTCAACCTGAGGGTCGAGACCCCCCAGGGGGTCGCAACATAATTTTGGAGGGTCGCGAGCTGATTTATGGGATAGGAAAAAACATATTTCTACGACACAAATTTATTATCGTGTCTCAGTATCTTGTGAAATACTGAATAGTTTTCAGCCTCTAGGACTTCTCTGACACTAAATCAAATGAAACAACCTGAAAAGGGAAAATGCACAGGGTTCACCACCATATGCAGCCTATGATGGGGGTCGCGAGTAGGCACTGCTTTGTTTTAAGGGGTCACGAGCCAAAAAGGTTGAGAACCACTGGTTTAAGGGCGACAGAGTAGCCTAGTGCTTCGAGTAAGTGGAAGGTCCCCGGTTCAATCCCCGCAACTATCAACGTTTTGTCCATCAACAGCCACCTGTCCTGTCAAAGTGTCCTTGAGCAAGACACTAACCTGCTTACTTACTGTGACTCACTCTGGAGAATAGTGTCAGCTAAATTGTAAATTGTACTGTAGATATAATAACTACTTTTGCATAGGACATTTCTCAACCAAATTACAAAGTGCAGTAAAATAAATTATAACGATAAGGGAAGATTTGCACTGCTGACTCCATGAATGTCCGTAGCTTGTGAAGAGCAACTCAGCAAAATTCAGAAACCATATTCGACAAATTAACAACACTACAACAGCATAATGAGACCAGAAACAAGTTATCAGAATATGCAAATTTTCCGTTGTGTCTTAAAAGAAGACACCAAGTTAGTCTCTCTGTTATATAGTCGTCTCTGACTCAGATGCACTCAAACTTTTCCCCCCCACGTGTCCCTTGAGTTTTTACCTATAGAGTCTTCTTGTAAGCCCACGTCGAAGGCCAGCTTGTCTGTGAGTGACCGAGACGTCGTCAAGCAGCTCAGGTACTGGGGAGAAAGTCGATTATCAGGATGTCGCCAGAAATCCGCACTCCCCATTGGCATTTTGGTTTTTAAGTTACACTAAACAACTTTGGATGCAAAATAGTTGAGTTAAGTACTAAATAACACTGATGATGCGTTGATGTAATATCAAGTAACACAGGAGGGTAACAGCCGTCTCACCATGCCCGAGTGGTTGTGTCTTAGAAGGATGGCATGGCCGTACAGCAGGGTGCGATGGCCTCCACCTTGGGACGACTGGAGAGGAAGAGGATACAGGATTAATAGACTGCCACAGACTATCTCCATCAGAAAGAGCACAAAACAAGGATACGGTTTAGAAGGTCCAGAGGGAGACAGCAAGCCCTCCCAACTTCTCCCTTCAACTGGATAGGGAACTAACTTATAGAGAGCTTTCAGGTGATATAACACCCTCTGACAGCCATATTGGAGGTCCTCAGCTCTTGGGTAACACTGGCTATGAACAGCTGATTGTGTTTTTAAACGTACAGCTTTGGCAATTCAAGAAAATTCTGTTATTTCCCCTGAAAACGAATCACTTTGCCACTGACGCATAGGTTCTTATTTTGCGTTTAGATAATTTCAGCGTGTTAGCTAGCTAACCATAGTAGTCAGTCATCCATCACCACACATCTGATTTGCACACTAGCTAACATCTAGCAGAAGCTTGCGCGCGTATGGGCAGTATTTGCCTGGCTAGTTTGCTAGCTAACAAAGTCAAAAACCAGCTGTTTGATCAGGCTAATGTTAAATGAGTTGACGCTTTTCAAGCTAGGCTAATGTTTTGACGGAGGGACGGACCTGAGCTGAGCGGGAAAACACAGTATAAACCCTAAATAAGTGCTGGTTGGGGATCAGATACACACCTAATTAAACACCGACCCATAACACTGCTAATTCACCATCTATCGTGTGTGTGACGGTATTCGAGGAGTTTTTTTCGGCCGTTACCAAGTAACGTTAACTACCCGGTTTACTGCTTCCTGTTTTGGTGCTGGAGAGAGCGCAGCTATTGGTTGTTGACAATGTTCATGACATTGATCTTCACTATTCGCATGAGCCAAGACTAAAGACTTACGATAATATTAAACACGTTAGATTTTTATCGGAAACGTCAAGACGAGAAACAGACTGACTGGAGACAGCTCGGACTGAGTTTTAGGACCACCTTACACCAAACGACCCGAGATGACGGGAGCGCCGCAACTCTAGCAAAACTCTCATGGTTTTATTCTGACTGGAAATTTGTCTGAGACAGTGAACTCACTGAAGAGTCGTTTGGTGTAAGGTCAGCATTACCTGACTGTTCGCTTTTACATACCATTCCTGAATTGACCTACACTCACACAACTACAAGATATTCAGGTGTCTCTCTTTTTCTAGCCTGGTTGCCATGTACAACCAGTGCTCCAGTGGACCGCCATGTTGGCACCAGACACGGTTGCTAGGAGATGTGCAACTGCAAAGCTATGCAGTATAAAGGGATGCATTTCAAAATAAGATACTCACCTTTTGAAAATAAAGTGACAACTAAGGGCCTACTCATACAAAATTGATAGCAAAATATATATTTAAAAAATCACCTTAGTATTTGAAGGATATAATAAATAAGTCCCTTGTAGACAAAATGATCATGCTTTTCACAGGCTAGATTAATATTTCAGAGATATTGAATGATGACTTCAGGTTTTTGTTTTTCCCATATTAGATAAAGGCCTACAGCATTTTGGAGTCGAGATCGATACAAGGAAAAGAACAAGGACAACACCAATAATAAAGCAGTGTACAGAAAGACCTATTGTTCAAAAGCACTGAACTAGGCCTTACATTACAAATCATAATCCACAGGGACAGATTTAAAATTATAATCCAATCACCACAGATTACAAAAACACAAACACACCAACGTTGAAACCATCCTACCTTTTCTCAACATCCAGCAAGGATGCAACAAGGAAACAAAATGACTGTTGTAGTTATGTATAGATTAGCCATAACAACCATTTAGTCCTATAGGATGATCATGATAAGACTTCAGGTCTGTGGGGTTAAGCACACCTAATCCACGGGGATGAGTCAATTGATTGGGCGGCAGGTGTGTCAAGGGGGTAGCACTGACCCATTAGCCCTAGTCCGCATTAGCGCTGGGCTCAGTCGGGACAGGTGGGGGTGGTGTGTGTGTGTGTGTGTGTGCCAAAGTGTGTGTGTAAAAGGGAGATAGGCCCGTCCAGAGCTCTAGGGGTGTCAGGTTTCCCCATCCTCCTACTACCCTTCCCTGACAGAGGCATAGGGACTCTCCGCTGGGCTGCATGCCATGCTATTCTCATCCTCCGGCCTGCCAGTGGAAAGGCCAGGCTCTCTCCCCTCTCCGATATCTTCCTGTTCCATGTCCGAGGCCAAAATCTGCCTAAACAAGCCTTGATAATTCAGCTAATGAAATGCTGCTCACACCCCAGCTGTGTAGGACCTGTTTCGCCCAGTTGACACCCCTGTTATTAATGTCTGATACAAACAGTGCCTTCTTGATCTTAATCCTCTGTTGGTTAGTAGCTTAAAGGAAAAATCCACCCTGTTGCACTGTTATATATCATCAATCTATGCTGGTTCCAGGAGTTCTTTTGTGATGTGTTGTGATTTACTTTTTGGTTGTACCCACTTTGTCTCAACCTGCCTCGTCTACCTCTATTTCAGTTATCCATTTTCCTACATTTCCCAGAATTCCTTTGGACAACCCCCAGAGAACTGTTGTGAACTTGTTGCATTCAGCTGTGGGATATAGGTGTAGGTGGAGGGAACGATAGCGATAGCACAGTAAGAGCAAGGGAGTGAGAGTTTGTCATAGTACTCGCACCCCTTGCTCAGAACGCAACATGTCTTGTGGCTGCATTGCATTATGGTCCATTGAGGCTGCGGTCGGTGGAGGAATTGTTCTCTCTGCCTCTTCTACGATGGATTTCTTCCTGTATGATTGTTGAACATCGGTGCAGAATGAAAGTCTAGAAATGAGAGTCTAGAAGGAAGCCCTCGCCCCGACTGACACCAAAACCGGACATTTACTGTTGATTTTTCTGCTTTCAAATTCTACTGTAGTTGAGCTGGAAATATTTAGATGTGACATCATGTCATCTACGTGGCCAAATACACCACCAAACAACTAAATGGACCCAAAAATGTGGGGAAAAAAGTGGATTTTTCTATTAAAATGAACCAAGTTAGATGAAGCTTGTTCAGTTTTCTGTCAGGTTTTGGGGCAGTGTGGGGAAAAACATTAAAAGGGGAATGGAAATGAGGTTGAGAGACCATTAAAGAATAACATGGGTGTAAACCAAATGAACAACATCAAGCAAGGTAAATGTAATATGCAATTATGAGAGGGACATAAGGGTAAATGGGCTGGTGATATTGCTGCATGAAATGATATGGATGAAGCATTGCAAAACCTTGCTATATACTGCATCGTGGTATAGCTAATGTAAAAACCAAAATGAAAATAAAAGATATAGCTTTGAAATTAACATAGTATTATTTAAATTTCTAAATACTCAGTTGATACTCGGTTGATCTATGACTCTGGAAGCAGAACTGCAATTCTAGTTATTGCAACCCTTTGTTTTTAATAACAAAAACTCAGAACCATTAAGTCTAATTCTGTTATTATTAGAAAACAGCACAGACTCCTAACATCAATTTTCCAACTACAGCTTCAACCGTCAGTTGAAGCTGTAGTTGAAGCGAACTACAGTCTTATCGTATCTCAACAGAAGCTGTGCAGTCATCCCACAGATAAAGAGCAGGGTGGATCTAAAGATGATGGACTTGTCTGCTCGCTCGGAGACCCAGCTGGGATCCCGGGGAGTGACACTGGCTAAAAATGAGTGACAGGTGTACTGAGCGCTCGCAACCTCAGGGGCGAGGAGGGCTAAACGGACACAGAACAAGACGTGTGAATGGTACAGTGCTATTTCATTCAGTAGGACATCCAGTGGGCGAGCGGACAGGAACGAGGACAGTTGCCAGGTTGGTTGGGGACACACGTTACAGGGAATGAGATATGTTAAGAGACATACCCATTTGTCCAAATCGACTGCCTGCTTGGCAGAGAGCGAGGAGGGAGGGGGAGGGGAGGGGAGTGTCAGAGGGAAAAAAAAAACAGTGACTACAACAGGTAACAGAAACAAAAAAGTCAAAAGGAAAGAATAATTTACCCATAGGCTTGAGCATCATAATGTATGTATGCTGCATACGGCACTACAGAGCCAAACAGCAGTAACTGTGCAAGTAGTGAAACTGAGAGAAATGACGTCAAAGTGTATCTTCCATCCCAGCGAAAGCATTGCTGAGACAGAAGTGGACTATATATCATATAATCACATTTACAGGTATAGTTTTTGTTGCTATGAAATCTCCATCAATGTCATGTAAGACATACAAAAAGTAGTTACTGTTGTCTGCCTTTGTATAGGGCTGTATGTATTTATATTTGCAGTATGTTCTTTTGGTGAATTAGCCATATTCAATTCAAAAAAGTATGTGTGTAGTGAAAGGTACATGAAGTTAAGAGATGCGGGGGTAGCAGTGGTAGTTGGTACGGTTAAAACAGAAGTATTCCCTTTAATGTAACAGGAAAGGAAAGGGGAAATGTAAGGAAAGGCAAATCTCTAGAGAAACACAAATTGTATCTCAGCAAGCTATTTGTAAGCCAGATTTTGTGAATTTATCATAGTCCATTTACAGTAGGATAGATACTGTAGACGTAAAAGAAAAAATTGTAAAGAATTGGGAAAATCTCTCTACAGACACAACTTGTATGTCTCCACTTTTTGCCATTTATTTGCCAATATTCCACAGCAGCACCGACTCCATCTCTCCTCTCTCTACCGTAAACATTTCCATCCTCCCCATCCCATGTATTCCTCCATCTAATACCCATCTGTTTATTTCCACTCCTGCCTCCTACCTCGGTCAAATCCACCGTGTTGGCCAGCATCTCTTGCAGAGCGCGGACCGACAGAGACTGCTCCAGGATGAAGGCACATATGGCCAGGTCTGGTGGCACATTCTGCAAACACAGAAACACACAGCTCAGGTGTTTAAAAAAAGGCCCGGAGCCAAGGTTACGTAGAAGACAAACACAGGCGGGAGGGAAAGTTTGCGGGGGGGGTGTCTCACCTGGGCGTTGGACGTGGTTTCCAGGAAGCAGAGGCGGTTCCCGAAGCCCTCGCAGGACAGACAGAGCTTGATCTGCTCCTTCAGGACGGTCGCAGTGCACTGCAGAACCACCTGGTCATCCTGCAGCCAGACCAGGAACAGACACACACAGTTAGGGACACATTTATTCCCTGGACACCTTATTTTACTGCTCTATTGCTCTTATTTTGTGCTTTTCACCACTCGTATATCCCTTATGTCTTAATGTTGTTGTTGGTCCTCTCTGCTCTAAATCCCTTTGACCCTGTTTTGTAAAGAACTTTGGCACATGCTGGTTTTGTGTTTTTACAGCGCTATATGAATAAAGTTGACTTGACATTTGCCTACCACAATACTGTATATAATACCAACATTTTTCTCGGTTACTGTACTGTAGGGTATGGTAATCATAAGGACTTTTTTCCCAATGTTGATATATATCATGATATGGCTCGCATATACAAAATCACATGTTAAATTATCAAAATTAATTTTCATCCCATTGAACCTAATGGTAATTAGGTAAGAGTTTTTAAGTAAAATCTCCTTGTTATCAGTTTAGACAGCAGTATTGTGTGTCATGATATCCCAAAATCACCATGTCATCACAACATGATTCCACTCAAAGACAATAAACGATAACATTGAATTACCGCCTAGCTCTACTGTACTGACATGCTTCATAAAGAGCGCACTGCAGAAAGAAACTGACCCGTGTTTAAGAATAGCACCTACAGTATGTGGTATTTTCCCATGAAAGTAGAACGAGTACAATTCAGTGTTTATGTGCGACCAGGAAACTATAGGGCTTACACAACCAGGTGACAAGGCTGCACACAGCTCCTCCCAATAGGGGGTGGCACTGTAGACACAGGCAGAATGCTAACAGACAGTAATTTGTGGCTCCTCGTCAATGCCACGGCCCTCCAGAGACTGGTGTAAATACAGCGATAAACACCCCCCTCCCTGTGAACCCACACCTGACACTCAGCATTCTCAGCTGCTCCCTCCACTCAGTCATTATGCAAGCAGATCCATCACTTAACCTGACTAATATTCCTCTCTACAGCTCCGGACAGATTCTTTGCTTTTCCCTCCTCTAGTCTCACAGCTAATGAATCATTCTGTCCTCTTGTTCCGCTCTCCATGTTGCCCCGTGCGGGTGGGCGATTCTGCGTGACCAGGATATCATGACTTAGTGTTTTGGAAGAGTGGCAGGTCCTTTCATGCGAGGCCGAGGGCAGTGCATGGGGTTAATATGTATGTTACGGCACGTAGCGGGAAAGTGGGAAGTGATGCGGATCGGTGACCTCATAACATCCCCTCCTCTCTGCGCCCGGAGGCCTCTACTGTTTCTTTGGCTCAAGAGTGTCCCCTCTTGCTTTTGATTGGGCTATCATCTATCTCTCCTCAGCCTAGAAATGTCTCCTTTGTCCTGTCCTCGCGTTGGCTGCTTTGCTCTCCGGAAAGTGGAGCAACATGCCCTCTCTCCTTCACTTCAGACATGAGTAACACCACTCAATACTCAACTGCTTCTAAAACGGTGCCTGCACCATATCGACATGACTTTGGAGCAAAAGCGATGAATCACAGAAATATGCAAAAACAAAAAAGGTTTTCTTTGTTAACAACATTAAAGCAAGCAGCAATATCTTTCCTATCTCACTCACACGACACAGCCTTCCCACTCACACCACTTCAAAGCTGAGATTAAAATCAGTATCCATATGTGCTGCAATGACATCAATCACTATTCGTTGTTAATCAGGACCGACTACAGATTACATCTGTTCTGAAACCACAGCATCACTACAGAGAAGCCATGAGGGGTGTAGAAAGAGCTGAACTGGGCTGAATGAGGGTAAACTGGGCTAAACTGGGCATGTTTTAAGGACAGGGCATGCAGACTCAGACAGCAGTCCCTGATAAGGAGATAGGACTGCGCTTCTGGGTGGCTAAAAGCAGACTGAAGTAACCGAGTGACTCATTGCTCCGAGACAAGATGTGCGATCGGATGACACTTGCAGCCCATAGACGACGGTGTACACGCCACAGCGTTATACGGCACTCCAGCCTAGTGGCTTCTATCCATTTTTACACCCACGCCGTCTCACGCCGCAGCCTTTGCCTTACTTCAATTCGCCCTACCTCTGCAGGCAAGATCAGACAGACAGGAGGACCTACAGGAGGACAGGGAGATCTCATAGGCCCGTACAAGAAGATTAGGCCTAGAAGATGAAAATCAAGTTGCAAAGAATCTCTTTTACAAGCATGACAAGCCTTGCTGATGTTGATGAAAATGTTGATCCTGAATACCATTGAACCCATTTTGATGATCCTCATGTGGGAGTCTATAGATAAATGCTAGTATAGGGTATTTTATCACTCTGTGGGCAACAAACAACAAATAATTGTAAAAGTAAAAAGGGCAAAAAACAAACATATTCATCCTCTCAAGTCCACATGATTGATTCCAAAATTCACCCATCACTTTAAGGATTTAACCAGACAAACATGATGTTTAACGAGGGTGTCCGGTTATGTGCCAAAGTGTCTGGCAGAGCAGACAAACGTACCAGCTACAGCCAGCATTTACTAGCAGCTGGCTGGTGGCTGGAGCTGATATTCCACCCTGAAGGTAAGAGCACACAGACTTATAATAGAGCTCTGTCAAGTGCAGCAGCTATAGAGTTGTGTCCTTCCAAGAGTCACACTGTGTGACTCTCATCCAATCCGACCACGTGAAAAGCTGACTGGGAGACCACACAAACTCCTGGGCTTAACTCACCCTCATATTAATAGAGGCAGTTTTCAGGATTAGAGAGATCTGCACCTGATGCTTTATGATAAGCCAGACGCAAATGCGTTAACGTCACCCCCATCCTCATCTGACTGGGCCGACACAGGTGAGCGGGAAGGAGTGAAAGTTGTGTTGGGGCATCACCGGCCTGACCCACTGAACTTGTACCTGGGCAGCGGGCAAAGACATATACGTGTAATACGCTCAATGCCTGGGGTAGGGTTACAGCCAAGCCATGTTTGGAGTTGGCGGCTGAAGCATCTTGGGTATGTGGATGTTCGGGGTCAGAGGGAGAGGTACAGACAATTGGATATAAACTGACAGGCAGCAAAAAAAGCAAACAAAGACATGTGTACGCAAATAGAGACGCGTGATACAGCACAGATTCACAGCCAGAGGCAGAGATAGCTCCTGAAAGCAGACACCTTTGTATATTCTCTAGGGCGGGCTGATTGTGAGCATGCAGACAGAGGGTAGCCAGGATTCCCCCGGCCTGCAGGGACGGGACACTCTCCTGCCAGGACAGGAAGTTGCATGGCAGTAAATAGATGGAAAGAGTGACAGAACCCCCTCGCCTCTGATCCTCTGATGTGTAATTCTAGAACTATGAACATAGGTGTTACAGTTCCTGATGTGGGGTTGTTGGGTTGTTTGTTTTAGTGCGTGCTAATGACACTTGGATGTATGGAGGGTATCCCCAAGTTCAGGGAGACACACAGGACAGCAGCATGTTTCACCCAGGCAGAGAGTGCATTATCTGGTGTTTGGGACAATTTATTTTCTGCAAGGTGGGAAATTAACGCCAGCCCCCAGCCAAGAGCTGATCAATTTTGACCGTGGCTGGGAAGTTTCTCGCCTCCGCCAGCCACTCTGGCAGGTAATCAGCCATCTTTCAGAAGTAATTTTCCATTCAAAAAATTTTATTTGCCTGGCAAAAACAGTGAAACTGGCTGATGGCTTTGTAATCCATCTGCCACTGTGGCCAGTGGATAGAAAATAGCTTCCTGGCTTGAGTGTCATTTGCAGGTTTCTACAGTAAACCAGCTCCAGGTTCTGTTCAGAAGCATTAGGCTTTTGTGCCAATCAGCAGATTCACTTCATCTCCATACAGACAGAAACAATATGATGCCCTCTGGCCAGTACCGACTTTTCATTAGTTTTTATTTTTATATGTATTTAATTTCAATTTCAGTTTAATTTTAGTTTAATGAAAACATGTCACTTTTATTTTATTTCAGTTAGTTTTACATGTAGACACGATTCTAGCTCCTTTTTATTTTTTTCACAGTCTCGCTTTCATTTTTATTTCAGTTTACGACAATATTTTGTAACACCTAGTTTTCGTCTCAGTTTTAGTTTACTATAATAACCTTGCATGTCACAGATATACAACGAAGGACCGCATCAGACGGAGGAAGAGGCACCGCTCCGCACTAAAAACCCGTCCTGCAAGGAACAATGTATCAAATGAGGAGCGTATCCATCCACCCTGTACTGCTCCGGCTTTTGGCCCGACGCCCTGATCAAAGTGTGCTGATGCGGGCCACCCTCTGTCCAGGACATTGATTATAGCCCTGCAGACATAAAAAGAGTGAGGGATAGCACATTATATAGTATGTGGGTGGAGAGGAATGGTTCGATATGGCAGAGAGGAGAGTAGTGATGGAGGATGGGCGGCGGTGGTGGGGGCTTCCCTTTGAAGTTTCTGCTCACCACAAACTGGTCCAGACTACACAGGTACAGTCTCCCCGTCCCCCATCGCAGGCTGGAAACTAATCTCTTCTAGAAGTACCTCATGGCACCCTCTCCCCACTGAGTCATGGCCTCTCGCTCATATTTTTCTCCTCTACTTGCTGTCATTTTTTTCCTCATAAAAAACAACCTTCGACTTCTCTCCTAAGCTCTTATTTCTTTTCTTTCTTTTCCAACTCCTTTTCTCTTACATCATTATTCTCAGGTGACAGTAAGATTGCTGGGGTGCTGTGTCCCTGCCACTGACCACTGGTTGATTGTACTTTATGTGATGTAGAAATTGAAGGTTATTCTGTTGTAAGTGACTCAATCTGGCACCAATGTCAGTAAAATACCCAAAATGTGAATCTTAAAGCTGCACTAGGCAGGACTTTTGTATAAAATATACACCCATCTTATCTTAGCGTCCCATCTCCTCCAACTGAGACCCTTAGATTCACCCTGTTTGCCCAAATGAAATTGTGGTATCAAGTATGGGCTCTTCTCCCCCCACAGGGCGTGATGAAGTTAAGAGTGAAAACTACCTAACATGAAATGGCTATTGTCTCCAAAACAGCAGTGAGCAGCGCTCTGCCCAGAGAAAACTGGACTCACCAACAGACGACTCTCTCCTCCCTTTGGTATAAAGCTCGGTAAACATCAGTGTACTGTGTGCAGGTTACTGACGTCACTTTATGGGTACTGAAGTTCAAATTCATATATTTTGAAACTCTTGCTGCCATCTGTGCTAATGTTTAAAGTTGTTTAGTGCCGCTTTAATGTAATCAAACGTTTAATTCCCAAATGAGACATGCACCATTTAAAGAAAACTGACACCTTTACTTCAAAATGATTGCTGGCATGAATGTACATTATTGAAATTATTAAGACATTGCTTTCAAAAAAGTAGCAATGTTGAGGGTGAAATCAACCTAATTTGTGAAATATCAAAGAGTCACTTTAAGGAAGCCATTATTTTCAAAAGTGGATATGCACCACTTAGGAATTAAACCCTTCTCATAGCCCTGATAATCTGTCCCCTCCGGTCATATCGGTCTAAAGGTCAGCTGACACTGTAGCCTGAAGGGAAAGTCCCACCAAACGTGATCCACCAAGCTGTCATTCATTTTCTATGAGAAGCAGCAATTCCCTGCACAGTGCATGCTGGGATAGCTTGCGGTGTGAGGCTTATGGGTCTCTGTTACCTGAGGATATGAAAGGGGTCTCCAAGTGTGAATAAAGAGGTCTGGTCGAGAGCCTTAGGTCGCACACACACACACCGACCCTTACATATCCTCTTTAAATAGCCAAACAGTTCCCTTACACCACCACAGCACAGATGTGGCATTGCAGAAGTCACACTTTTTAATGCTGACATTTAATAAAAATGAATAAAAATGTCTGGTAGATGGTTGAGAGTTACCAGAGAGTTGCATTACAATATACTAATTTGGTTCTGATGTGTGAAATTCAAGAAAAACAATGATAAAATGAGATAAAGGATGGAATAAATGCAGGATAAATGCATGAAGGGGGACTTTCACAAGGGGCACGACCGTATGTGAGCGTATGGTGTAATTTAATGCATCGGCCACAACCAGGAGTCAAGGCCAGCACCAAGGTTTCTGTTGCAGCACATCGAGGCTTGCAGTAGAACTATAGTTATGTAAGCAATTAGATTCAACGACTGCCTTATATCTAAAAAAGGACAGATGGCATCTCAATTTGTAGATGAACAGCGTAGCCAAGACCTGTGGAAACTCCTTCCTCTCTCTCTCTCTTTCTGTCTCTCTCTCCTTCTCTCTCTCTCTTTCTGTCTCTCTCTCTCCCTCTCTACCTCTCTCTCTCTCCCTCTCTATCTCTCTTTCTCTCTCTCTCTCTCCCTCTCCACCTATCTCTCTCTCACTCTCTACCTCTCTCTCTCTCTCTCTCTCTCTGTCTCTCTCTCTCTCTCTCTCTCTCTCTCGCTCGCTCTCTCTCTCTCTCTCTCTCTCTCTCTCTCCCTCTCTCTCTCTCTCTCTCTCTCCCTCTCTCTCTCTCTCTCTCTCTCTCTCTCTCTCTCCCTCCCTCTCGTCCTCTTTCTCTCTCTTGTCTCTAACAACCTGGAACTTTCCGAACCACTTTCAGATAGTAATACAATATAATGATGGTAATATCGCCATTTTGCAGAATTACAATACATTATGTATTAACACGTAACTCGCAATTTGCCCTTTTCTTGTCGTTTTTTGCCACACTTGACAGCGAACGCGGCCCCTCATGTCCTGACAGTCTGATAACCCTACGGCCCATTAAACCTACTCAAAGCCTTTCACATGATGCCAAGAACTGAATGACATGAGGGGCCGCGTTCGCTGTCAAGTGTGGCAAAAAACGACAAG